>JABSTQ010010878.1:0-188765 GCA_013358835.2 Ixodes persulcatus | reverse complement strand
TTCTTTATCCAAATGGTTTGTGCTGCTTGGATCTCCTCGGCGCTCAGCGATCCAGTATTCTTGATTGGTGATCGAAGGTTATGGACAAACCGAAGCACCCAGGCTGTTGTTCGGTGTAGTCTCACAGCCGAACTGAATCTCGAGATGTCGATGAACTCCACGGACGTGTCCTGCAGGTACTAAAGTGACTACAGCCTTCGAAGCTTTCTCCTCGAGCTTGTCGTGGGGAAAGCACCCCAACAGTTTCTTCGGGCCATTCGGTTGTTGGAAGCTGTAGCCAACTTGGTCCGGTCCACCAGAGCGAAGCAGAGAGCAGTCGATCAACTTTCAGCCCTCGGGTCATCAAATCTGCGGGATTTTCCTTACCCGGGCAGTGGTGCCACTTTGCGTCCCCTGAGTTTCCTTGTATCTCTAGTACTCGGTTTTTCACAAACATTTTCCATCTGGAGGCCTCTCCTCTTATCCAGTGCAAAGTGATCATCGAGTCCGTCCAAAAGTGAACTTCGTCCACCTGGATGTCGAGGCATGTCTTGACGTACTTCAGTAGTCTCGATCCAATCAAGCTTGCCATGAGCTCCAGTCTCGCCAAGGAAATTTCCTTCAGGGGGGCGACGCGACACTTAGCGAGCAATATTGTCGCCTTCTTTGTTCCGCTGTCGTCAGTTGAACAGAGGAAAATAATCGATCCGTAGGCGGAAGGGCTGGCGTCCGAGAACACATGCAACATGCAACTCTCTGTGTATGATGATGTCGCTCAGTCCGCTGTCGTAGTACCTGGGCACGTTGATCTGACCCAGTTTAGTGAGCTTGTCGCACCAGCTGTCCCAGTCTCCTATCAGTTCACTCGGCAGTGCCTCATCCCAACACAGGTTCCGCTTCCAAATCTCTTGAAACAGGATCTTGGCTCGCACCACGAAAGGAGAGAGGAAACCAAGTGGGTCGTAGAGTCGCGCCGTGGTCTGGAGCACGAATCGCTTGGTGTTTCTGCGTTGGCTTGTAAACTCGACCACCTGTTCTGTTGTAAAAGACAGTTTGTCTTCGTTCGACTTCCACGTTATACCCAGCACTTTCGCCACTCCCGTCAGTTGTCCAAGGGCTCTCTCTTCGGATCCGTTGTCCTCCAGAATTTTCTTTAGGACCGCGCTGTTGGAGCCCCACTTATGCAGCTTCATCCCAGCTGCCCTGAATATTTCGGTCGCCTCGGTGTAGAACTTCTGGGCTGCCTCCTCACTTCCTGTGCCGGTCAAGAGGTCGTCAACATATACTGATTTTTGCAGTTTTTCTGCTGTTTGTGGGAACTCGCTCTCCATAACGTTGTAATGGTGCTGTAGGGTTGCTCCCAGCAGGAAAGCACTGCATGTGGTACCGAAGGTTACCCTTGTCATACGCCAAACCTCGACTTCTGGGGTAGGTTGGTCTGGTTGAGGCGGCGTTTTATACCAGAGAAACCGCAAGGCGTCGCGGTCCTCCTCGTGTACACCGATCTGAAGGAAGGCCTTCTCGACGTCTGCAATTAGTGCTACCCGATGTTGCCTAAACCTCAGGAGTAGGGCCACCAGGTCTGGATTCAGGTTCGGACCGCCTTCAAGGTTGTCGTTCAAAGATCTGGAATTCGGTCCGTGCGAAGAGGCGTCGAACACGATCCTCATTTTTGTTGTGCTGCTACCCTCTCGTAGAACAGCTTGGTGTGGCATATAATAAACACGTCCTTCGGAACCGTTTATGTGTTCAACTTTCTCGGCCATCCCGTTATCTGCGTACAACCGGATAGCCTGGTCATACCTTTGCATGAGGTCTGGGTTTTTGTATAGCTTCCTTCGTAGACTTTCGAGGCGCTTCCATGCCACATCTCGGTTGCATTCTAGGTGCACTTCTGTTTTCCAAGGGAGGCCAACCTCGTACCTTCCCTTCGTCTTGGTTATGCTTGCTTCGAAGCGTTGCATGATGTCATTATCTGACCGATCTCGCTCCGCCTCTTCGAGTACTCCCACACTTTCAAGCTCCCAGAATCTCCTCAAGATTGATGGCTCTTGTTCGTCTGCAGCAGATATGAGCACTATCGCCTGGGAACAGCTGACAGTATCGGAAGTCAACTGTGTGGATCCATGTATTGCCCAGCCAAAGGCGGTTTCCACTGCGGTGAGGCGGTTGCTCAGTCGTTGGATCCTTCCTGTTATACATTCACAGTAATGTTCCGATCCCAGTAGTATCGCTACTCCGCCACAGTCCAGTCCGTTCAGGTCGTCGCCTGAAGTAAGCCCAAGTTCTTCCATTTTTCCAATAACGTCCTGCTCAGGGCTAGGGAGTTCTTGCTCGGTGATGGAATGTGTCTCGAGGGCGTCAATTTTGTATTTCTTGCCACTGCGTTGGTTGCGCAGAATCACTTGGACTCTGCGGTACGTTCGTTCCCTATTCTTGCCTCCGAACACTCCGACAGTCAGTATCTCGGTCCCGAGCAGTTTGCAACCGAGACTCCTCGATAGCTCTTCCGTAATGAAGGAGCGCTGGCTACCACTGTCAAAAAGAATCCGAGCTCGTTTGTTTCTGTTTTTGCCTTCCACCCACGCGGTAACCGTTTGTAAGAGTACTGTCGGCTTGTTTTCCTCGCTTACATGCAGGTTAACTGGTGCTTCGTCTTTCTTTTGCTTGGCTTGTGATCCGTCGGCCGATCGTCTCGGAGTATAATCTGGGTCGCACATGCTGGATGTATGCCTGCCTCGGCACTTGTTGCAGCAGGGTGTACCTCGACACACCCTTGCCATGTGCCCCACTTTCGTGCACCGAAAGCATCTCTGGGCGTTCTGTAGCCTGCGCTTCTTTTCAGCTAGCGTTATTCTTGAGTTGCAGTCGGGTGTTCCATGCTCCTTTGACTTGCAGAAGAAACATTCCAGGCCCTCCACAACACCATGCAGAGCAGTAGCAGTAGAGGTTCGTGGCTTGTCGGGATTTGTAGACGTCTTCTTCTGCTCCTCGCGCTTGGTGAAATGGGGTGTAGATTTACCACCGACGTCCTCTGGATGTTCTTTAGATGCCTTTTCCTGGCTCTCCACCTCGATGTGTAGAAACTCGAGGAGAGTCCGAAGTGCTCTCAGATGTGTGCGACTTGTGGTAGGTTCCAAACTTGTCTGTGTCGCTGGTACCGATCTACTGGCGGTGGCACTCTCGGCTTCCCACTGCAGCGTCTTTCGGTGGTATTCGATGGTCATTTCTCTTGGGAGCGCTCGAAGGAGCACTGGGTAAAGCATTGAACAGTAGGATTCTTCGCTCACGCCCAGTGCCTTAAGACCCCGGATGCGAGCTTGAAGGGTATCATACAATCGCCGCAGGATTCTGGCGTTGCGCTGAGGTGGAACAGGTTGTATGTCCATGAGGCTCTCCATGTGATCCTGGATTAGCGCTTCTTGATTCCCGAACCGCCGCTGTAGGAGATCGATGGCGTCCGCGTAGCACTCTGCTGTGGGCTGCAGTCCATCGATGGCTGCCGCTCCATCCCCTGTTAGTGCCGCCTTTAAGTAGTTAAACTTGTCGCATGGTGTCAAGTCAGGGTTCCGGTGGATTGCGGCATCAAACTGGTTCCAGAAAGGCAGCCAGTTTTTCAGCTGTCCGTTGAACTTGATCAGTTCCAGCTTTGGAAGTCTGACCTTCCTTGATGTTGATGCTGCCAGTCTGTCTCCGTTTTCGTTCGGCTGACTGTCACTGGCGGAATGCCCCGATCCCGTGGAGCGCCTTAACTGGCTCTTCAGCTTGGTTAAGTATATGACGATCTTGTCTGCGTACTCAATGACTTGCGCGAATTCCGCATCTCCGTCTTGTTCCGAAACAAGCAGTTCGATGGCAGAGTCGACGTTGTTGAGTTGGCCCTGAGCTAGTGTCAGACGCTCGATGAGCATCTCTAGCTCAGCTGCGTTCGGTCCTGAGCCCTTAGCAACCTTTCCGTGTCGTTCACCAGTCGAGTTACCTGTGACCGGATGGCCTTGCGCTTTTTCTTGAGGACTTCCATTGTACGTGAAGAGTCACTCACGTTCCAGCTTCGAAGTATCCGCAGCGATGTCAATCCCGGGTTTCGGCACCAAATTTTTGTTGCAGTCGCTGCGGGTCGTCACAGTAATCGTTCCATTTCCACACAACGAGCAACACTTTACTATTTACACCGCTGAGAATAATACATCGACATTCGAAAGTTTGCAAGGTCAAAACACCATCGTCCACGTTCCTCGTCGTCGTTCTTCTCTTCTTTTCCTTTTCTTTTCGTGCGCACGTGCCGGGGCAGCTTCGCAGACTTCTTTCTTTTCTGCTTCTACTCCCTGTTCGTCTAACGCCAACAGAGGTTTATCCGACGTTAGTTGCAACAGCAGTTATGGCTGAAGTATGGCACTACTTCGGCACTCTTGTGGCGGGCCAAAGAAAAGCCAAACTTTGGCATGTCCGAAATACCCAAATTAGGCGTTGCTCTGGCAGTTATGGCTGAAGTATGGCACTACATGGGCACTCCTGTGGCGGGCCAGAGAAAAGCCAAACTTCGGCATGTCCGGAATACCCAAATTAGGCGTTGCTCTGGCAGTTATGGCTGAAGTATGGCACTACTTCGGCACTCCAGTGGCGGGCCAGAGAAAAGCCAAACATTGGCATGTCCGAAATACCCAAATTAGGCATTGCTCTGGCAGTTATGGCTGAAGTATGGCACTACTTCGGCGCTCCTGTGGCGGGCCAGAGAAAAGCCAAACTTTGGCATGTCCGGAATACCCAAATTAGGCGTTGCTCTGGCAGTTATCGCTGAAGCATGGCACTACTTCGGCACTCCTGTGGCGGGCCAGAGAAAAGCCAAACTTTGGCATGTCCGGAATACCCAAATTAGGCGTTGCTCTGGCAGTTATGGCTGAAGCATGGCACTACTTCGGCACTCCTGTGGCGGGCAAGAGAAAAGCCAAACTTTGGCATGTCTGGAATACCCAAATTACGCGTTGCTCTGGCAGTTATGGCTGAAGTATGGCACTACTTCGGCACTCCTGTGGCGGGCCAGAGAAAAGCCAAACTTTGGCATGTCCGGAATACCCAAATTAGGCGTTGCTCTGGCAGTTATGGCTCAAGTATGGCACTACTTCGGCACTCCTGTGGCGGGCCAGAGAAAAGCCAAACTTTGGCATGTCCGGAATACCCAAATTAGGTGTTGCTCTGGCAGTAGTAAGCTGCCAGAGCAACACCTAGTACTTATATTTTGTAGTTCGACTAAAAAGAAGCTTTTAGAGGCTCTGATCAGTAGTAAGCCCAGGACCAAAGACGTCACATTTTGCGCGCTTTCGGTACCGCGGGTCGCCCTCGTCGGTGGAGGAGGTTTCCACGTCGTCCGGTTAAAATATGACGCACTGATATTTAGTTACTCTCTCCGTGCCCGCTGGCTTGCCCGAACTTCAAGAGACGTGGAAACCGCAAAAAAGGCAGATGCTTAAATGATTGCAGGGCCCCTTTAATTGCGCGCCGCTAAAATTGACGAGCGGCTCTAAGACACGCTTGTAGAAAAATTGTTACGATTTTGCGAAGCACTGGTAACCAAACTTGGAAGTAATCCGTTACAAGTAACGGGATTACTTGTAATTAATTACTTTTTGAGTAATTTTGTAATTAATCCGTTACTTCTCTAGAAATACAATTTTTAACGTAATTTCATTACTTTTTTAGTAACGGATTACCACAAGTTACTCGTTACATTCTTTTGTTATTTCAATTTTTTTTTTCAATATTGCAAGCATAATTGTAGAAATATTATTTGTGAGTAGCGTCACCGAGTTCGGGGGGGGGGGGGGGGGGGGGGGGGCACGTAGACTGAAGCCAAAA
This sequence comes from Ixodes persulcatus, assembly GCA_013358835.2. Lineage (NCBI taxonomy): Eukaryota > Metazoa > Arthropoda > Arachnida > Ixodida > Ixodidae > Ixodes > Ixodes persulcatus. The sequence goes on along the minus strand of JABSTQ010010878.1, from coordinate 182,933 downwards.
GCATGTGACGGGATATCGGCAAAGAAAAAAAGAAGGTGTAAAGAGTGAAACAGAGGGGGGAATCGACTCTGCTATCCCCTTAGCACGATAACAAGAGGAGGGCCCCGACAAAAGTACACAAAGAAAGAAAACGGGAATTCTCACACAGCTAGAAAGGTTTCTTAAGACAACTGAAGGGTCGCTTACACGATGCAAAAACTGCGCGTTTCTGTCGCTTTTTCTCAGAAAGAGAAGCCTCTTCTGAGCCTCGAGCACTTGATTCGGAGTGGGGCGAAAGAAGAATAGAAGAGTAATGGCCCATAAAAATGTCACAATGCACGGATCTCCCAAACTGGAACTGTGGGTTGGGTCTGCTGCGTCTGCTGTTTCTTCTTTGGCTAAGATCATTGAATCCCGGAGAAAAGCTCACCGGAGATAAGCTCACCGAAAAAAAGCTCACCGCAAAACCAGCGGATGCGGAGAAAAGCTCACCGGCCATTGAGCGTATGCGGAGAAAAGCTCACCGATTTTTCTTTCTTCGTTTTATATGGAGGCTTGTGGATCATGCGTAACATATATCAGTTTATTATCATTAAGAACAAGTGAAGATTTTTAGATTTGTAGATGATTTTTTGGTGCTGACATCTGAACCGGTGGGGTTGAGTGATGAAGTGATTTCGGGGATGCTGAAGCTGTTCACGAGCTGTGCCTTCGGCTTGAGCTTCACACATGAAACTGCATGCTCAGGTCGATTACAATTTTTGGACTTGGGGTTGTCATTCGGCGAAGATCATGTGTGCTGGGCGTACGAGCCTCGTTCAAAGAAAGGGACGCTGCCGTACGATTCGGCTCACTCCAAGCTTGTGAAGAGAGGGATAGCTTCCACCTGCTTGGCGGCCTCGCTAAAAAAATCGTGCAAGCATAGAATGAGCGCCAGCTTTCACGCGCAGCTCAGCAGATTGGAGGCGGCGGGTTTCCCTCCCAATGTGCTTCGCGATGTGTCGGAGACCTTGTTAAAAAGATAAAAAAGCACAGCAGGGAGGATTGTGAGGGCAACATAAGGAGGGCGGCCAGACCTGCGGTCTTGCCCTACATACACAGACTATCCCACAACCTGAAGAAGGTAGCCAATAGGATTGGCATTCCAGTTGTCTTTTCTGCGCCAAATAAACTTTCTGCATTGTGCAATAGGATCAATAGGAGCTCAGGTGAAGCCACAGCGACGGAAAGAGATTGCAATAAGAGACACGTATTGGCGCAGAGTACACTGGAATTGCAGTCCTATTGGCTACCTTCTTCGAGGGGTCTAGGCCAACTCGTCGAAAGCCAACTCGTCGACGGCCAACTTGTCGGCGGCCCATTCGTCGAATAGGGCCATTCGTCATAGGGCAACTCGTCGAAGGAAAACTCGTCGAAGAGGCCAACTGGTCGCCGCTTTTTTAAAGCCAAATATAATTTTTTTTTCTTTAAATTTAAAGCAACTATTGCCTTATAATAATTCGTGTTCTGTCTTTTCTGTGTAACTCTTTCGTAAAAAAAAAGATGTGTACAATTGGCGCTCTCCTTAAAAAACTGGCCTCCAGTCTGCTTTTTCTTGTCGAAGGTAACAACTTGCCGCTTTCGCCACTTTCACGGTGCAGTGGGGCAGGGTCACTACGTCGCTCTTGTATCACTGGGGCGCGTGTTAACCTACCTGGCCTATCAGTTAACGCCGCTTCGCGGCGACAGTTTGCGGCAGCTCATTACAAAATTGTCATCCCACCTGACCTACCCGTTTTCGCCATTCGCGAAAGTAATAAAAAAAATGGTAACAAAGGGACGATCCTGAGATGACACATTTTTCAACTTGTCTAAAGGTTCTCTCTTGTCTTTGCCGGCTTGTAATTTTTCTTTCAATCTTGTAACTTAACAAAGGCGCTGACGCTTGTTCAAACACAAATAAAAATTTAGGTCAAAAGATAAAAAGTAACCACAAACTTTTACCTTGGACTGTAATTCAACCCATTCGACGAATCGCCCTTCGACCAATTTTCCCTTTCGACAAGTTGCCCTTCGACGAATTGCCCTAATTCGAATTGCCCTATTCGACGAATGGGCCGTCGACGAGTTGGCCGTCGACGAGTTGGCTTTCGACGAGTTGGCCGGATTCCGTCGATGAGATACCCCTGTCTTGCGGGAGAGTGTATGTTGGCCAGACGGGGAGGTGCATTAATGATAGAATCAGGGAGCACTCTGCGTCAACTAGGCAATCCCCGTCTGGCCACTTGGCAGTACACTGTGACCGATGCGAGTGTGACCCAAAGTTTGACGAAACAAGAATTGTTGGAAGCGGCGCAACAAAAATCGCTCGCGAAATCTTGGAGGCCTTCACCATAAGATCTCGCGGCACCGATGTATGTGTCAGCGCCCCATCTTTATCTCTATCTGATAGGGAGTATACGTTCCTTCAAAATGAACGAGTCACGTAGGAAAACGTGCTAGGCTTCGTTCTGTCTTTTTTCTTTTTTTTCTTTTTACTTTTTTCTTACCCATGCATGCGCACGTGCTCATTGGACATAGCTTGCGTTTCTGTGTTTTTCTAAAAATAAAGCTCTGTTGAAAGTGCGCCTCGTCCTGTCTGCTTCTCTCCTCGTGTCCTCGTTGTTTTGGCGCCTCACCCCAAGCTATAAAGTATATTTGTTTGAAACTGTAAGGGACTTGTTTTAATAAGTATGCACGTAACTGAATTCAAAGTTCCTTTTATTCAATTTAATTTGCAGTTAAAAATTGTTCAGTTAACTTCGTCCTCAAAATTACGTCACGTTGCTCAAAGACACCATTACTATACACGTTTTCACCTCAAGAACCGTAGTAAAAGAAAGTCCGGCTCCTCGCGGAACATTACTAAGTTCCCCCTTTCTGCGGGGAATTGAGATATACGTTTGTTAAGTGATTTTTATATTTCATATATGTTATGTTCTCAAGACGTACACGTTGCATTTTTTTGAAGTGACAACGAGTGTAGTAAATTCATTTAATGAAGCTACTGACACTGGGCACATATTTTAGTTATCTAGCTGCCGCCATGCAGTTATCCTCCTACTGCGCGATACAGCGCGAACAAGATATTGGTGCTTTTTCGCGTTCAAGATTTTAACAGAAAAACAAGAAAAACCGGCAATTGCTTGTTTGCGTTACAGTGCCGTACTATGTACGATATAAGGCTGTGAACCTGTATGAAGAAAAGTTTGGACAAGTTTTACATACGCTGGAGAACTCAAGGATCATTGCAGGGTTTGACCCCCCACCACTGACTGTTTCGACGGCGATGGGCAACGTATACCGGTGTGTGGCAGAATACCAATGACACCTCTGCATTCAATTGCATTATAACCAATTCCTCATTGACAGAGGAGGCTCCAAACGACATTCGCGGTATTTTTCTCCGCCTCTTATACTTGAACCCAAGAAAATGCAAAAAAAAAAGTAAAAAAGCGGATTACACGCACATTGTCTTCGAGACAGTGGGTGCCCTGTCACGGGTTGATGTATACACGGCATTCACCAGCTTGCCTGCTTTTTTGCCTTTTCATATTGTCCGTCTTATTTTGCCCTATACGCTCATAATTACAGAACGTGAAAATATCGACTCTTTTACAGACGAAGCACCTGAGCAAGCTGAGCAGTTTTGAAGCACTAATCAAGAATCGACGCACCATCGCAGGAGTTGATCAGGTTAGAGAGACTCCGCCGTCCAAGCAGCTGTGACTTGATTTTCATGATGGGACCGTCTCACAAGCTTCACTCGACAAGCTCGTTGTGAACTTCGTCATCGGCGGTATGCAGCGGTTTTCTATAGTTGAAAATCCCTCTTCTGTCGACCTCGTAAAAGCACTTGCCCCCCAAAAGACTTGCTGACGCGTAAAACGCTGATGTCGCGCATACAACAGGAGTACATGAAAATGAAGGATCGCTTAAAGCAGGAGCTATCCAATGTCGCCTACGTGTGCATCCCTGCCGACTGCTGGACGACTTTCCGCAGGTAAGTCGTACTTTTTTGTTTAGCTTAAAAAGAAATTTTAAGCATGTGTATTTTATTTTTATTTTTTTTCATCAGGTGTTACATTGGCATAACTGTTCTGTGGCCTTTGCCACGCACACTGGAGCGAAGGTCAGCAGTTCTGGCGTGCCGAAGGCTTGTGGAGCGAGCGACTTATGACATTCTGGCCGCTACCATTTCTGAAGCGCTTGAGAAATACGACCTCCAAACCAAGGTGACAAGGGTCATCACTGACAATGGATTAAATTTTCTCAAAGCATTTCGGTGAGAATCGGGTTGTTGTGTGTTACAAATTCCCTGCGAGAGAGGTGTGAAATGGATATGATACGAGTACAGCTATTATGATTTTGTTTACAGCATCTTCGGGGAGAAGTCATCTATGGGCGAGGAAGACGAGGAGATTGACATCGAAGCCGTTGACTTAAGCAAGCTCATAGACAGCGCTGACGAGGGAATTTGTCTACCCCGCAGTATCACCGCTGTGCTGCCCACCGTCTGAACCTTGTGTCTACCGTAGATGCTTCACACGCAAGTAAAGACGAAGCGTTCTCAAAGGCGTTCACAACCGTGATGAAAAAGTGCAGGTGTCTTTGGGCCAAGTAGGGGCAGTCCTCAGTCGCTGCGGAAACGGTGCACAAGGTGTGCGGCGTGTACCGGCCGACTCCAGTAACAACTCGCTGGAACTCGCTGTATGATTCATTAGAATTTCTCCTGACTCTGAGGAGGAACGGAAAAGATCTACCAGCACTTTGCCGCACACTCCATCTTCCGCCTCTGAATGACCCGGTGGACTTTAATTTCATCGAAGAATACTGCGAGGTACGTTTCTAAAAATGTCTCTCAACGTGATGGTAACTGAGAAGTGAGCATTAGTTCCGAAGACCTTGCCTTGTCTTATTTTACATCGTTGTTAACGACTGCATTTGTACATATCCAACCACCTGCTTTGCTATTTTTAGACTAATCGTATTATTGTCCGTTGCAACTCAAGAAGGTAGGGCGAGGGTAAGACGGGCCGGGGAGAAGGAAGCAGACGGAAAGCTAAAGTGAGAAGGAGGATTTCCCCTCTCTTCTTCAGCGTTCCGTCTGCTTCCTCCTCCCCGGCTTGTCTTGCCCTCACCTTAGCTTCTTGAGTTGCAACGGACTATAGTCATCCTGACGTCAATCATAAAAAAATAAATCGGATGTTTAAAATGCATATGCGACTGCAAGGAACCTACTCCACGTATAAAATATTTTAAGGTTATGAAACCTGTCGAATGTGCCCTGGACGTGCTGCCACGTGACGACCAGATGTTCATGGGGTATCTTCTACCGACGCTGTCTGTCCTCTAAACGGCGCCTAGAATATGCCATCACGAAGGGCATGCGGATTTGCGCGCCACTCTGTCAGGCAGTCCTCGAGGGCCCGGGAAAAAGGTAATAGTTAATATTTTATATAGAAAATAGATAGCATAATTAGCCTTTACTGCCAACGACTAATCGCGCATTCTATATCAAGGTTCGACCACCTTATGGAGAGTAGGGAGCTGCTACTGGCGTCAGCTGTACTGCCCAAATTCCGGTTGAAATGGATCCAGAATGCCGAGAAGCGCCTCCTGGTACATAAGTTGTTAGAGGATGAAGGGTCTCTGCCATGCTACTCCCACCTGCACAACGGAGATCCAGACATCCAAGCCCAGAACCCAACGCTTTTTTTAACTTTGGAGCCCTGGCGAATGCGCACCCGACGAGGAGCACTGAAGTTTTCCGCTTCCTGGACGCCCCCAGCGATATGCCACTGGAGAAGCTAGTGGACGTCCCAAAGATCCATGGGATTTTTTTCAAGTACAACACATCCGTGCCGTCCAGTGCATCAGTGGAGCGGCTCTTCAGCCGCGCCGGTGACGTGTTCTCCCGAAAGAGAGGAAAAATGGCCGACCTCAACTTCGAATGGCAACTGCTCTTGATGTGCAATAAAAACTAAGCACAAAACTTAAACGACTTTGTAGATTATTTGCGTCTAGTTATATTTGTCTACATATAGCTAATAAGTTACTTTATTACCACATACAGTGATAATAAGTGAAAAATCGCGTTTTTGCATGTATTTCTTAAAGTAAAGTAATCGAGTAAAGTAACGAAGTAATTAATCGATTACATTTTAAAGCCAGTAATTTGTAACTGTAATCCGTTACTTTGATGGCCAAGTAACTTGTAATTGTAATTAATTACTTTTTACAAGTAACGGGCACAAGTCTTCTGGTAACCAACGCAAGGTTAGCTCATAATCTAACCTTACTACAAGGATAAATAAAATAACGGGCAAGACAACTCTCATTTCCTCAGGGTTTATATTATGATGTTTCCTAACCGGCTCGCCTGCATACTTTCGCTCCTTGCAAAGGTTACCGTCCAGCGGACGGCACAAACCGATGCCCCGGCGGCGGCGTCTCGGCGAGCTTGCACACGGGAGCCGCCGCCGACCGATCGCCGTATGGCCGGGCTCGCGGAGCGACCCTCGCCCGTACTCGGCTGGGAGCCTCGAAGGAGCACTCGATGCGTGGAGACGGCGTGATGAAACGAAAGGCAAAGGGCGTCACGCCACGAACGGGCAAAAGCTGATGCAAAGGCGTGCGCGAACCTAAATAACGGTAGAAATGTGCTGTCGCTCGCCGCTATGAAATGCGTCCAGCAAACTCAGTAATCCGCGGCCACATCCCTTTCCTGCCGCTGCTACTTTCTCTAATTTAACGGCTACTCTGTCTCGCGGGACATGCCGACGAAGAGATCGTCGGGGATCGGGATACGTAGTAATTGCTACAGCCGACCGCGGCGCAGTTTACCATTGCTCTCGCTGCGAAGGGCCGTCGAGTCAACCCCAGCATGGTGGTTACCGGCGTTTGACGTCACCGTGTGACCTAGGTGTAAGGCATGTATACCGTGTCCATACATTTATCCAAAATTCCTGTCCATAGCGTACCAACCGGGGGGCCAAGGGGGCGCTTGCTCCCCCCCCCCCCCCTAGTTCTCAGAGTGGGGGGGCAAGGCATGTGGTTTGCCTCCCTGAAACAGCCGACACTGGGCAGCGCAAACACTGGCCGGCGGCGCCCAAGAGATACCAAAGGCACCGCCCCTCGGCCCTTGGGGGGAGGGGGGGGGGTCTGGTTTGCCCCCCCACTCAAAAACAAGTTGGTACGCCACTGTTCCTGTCACGAAGCAATGAGATGTTGACACAATTGGATCCAAGAGTAGTAGCTATGCGGTGGCATCGATCTACGGTGTCGATGTAAAATGCACTGGAAACTCGGGCGCCTGCACGTAGAAAGCTCACATTTTCAACGAAGGCGTATCTTTTATTCGTGGGCACATTCCTGTTAAATTTCTTGGCGCAACCCTGTTCCTGTGAAAAGTTATAACAATGCATTCTTGAAAATGTCAAAGACGTTTACCACAGATGGACGCAGTCGTCCCTCGGTGATAAACCTTCACTGGCGATGCCCTTTTTTATTTCAGAATGTTTCCTGTTTTAATGGCCGTCTTTAAAAAGAGTGTAAAACAGTCTGGCTGTATAATAGGGTGTTCGCCTGAACATAGCAGGCTGGCTCGCCAGGAACCAAGTGGTGTTTCGAAAACCAGACACAGAAATACAGGCGAGAATGCCGCGATTCTTTGATGTCTCCCACGACCACCGTGAAGCAGCGCTTCAACATAGACTGCAGTGCGATCTTTTCCTTGACAACCTGTGTCACCTGCTAAGGCCTCCTCTTGCCTTGGGAGTTGGGATACTTTATTCCCACAACTAGTTACATCTCTAGGCAGTCCCTCGTTCAAGAAGAGTTTTTTTTCTCGCGCAGACCATCCAACACCTCCTAGGAGAGAAGGCCGTAGCGCTCCGAGTGGTTACGTCACATTGTCGGAGAAGGAAGGCCATGGCGCAACTACGTGAGAAAATATCTGGCATCGACCTGAAAAAAAAACATTTCTTGTCTAGCGGCGCGGTGTTCGTGCGCGTTTATCTGACATTAATATATGTTTTAAAAGCGCAGTCTCTTTACAATTTATTATATATATAATATAAACGTAATATACAACGTGCTACCAAAGTTGAAAGTGGCAATTTTATATTTATGATTATCTCCGTAGCCGCGGGACTGCGTGCAGCCCCGCAGCTGCCCACACTTTTCGAATGAACCGGTCCGGTGCGACATTTTCTTCCCTCGTACGGGCTCCGATTCTGGTAAATTTATGTGGTGTGTGAGCTGCTGACTGTCTTAAAAGGAACGCTGAGGCTTTCAGAAGGGAAGGGAACCGAAAAAAATTCAGTCATCGTCACAGGGAGTGCACATGAGTAAGGGATGGGTCGACAACGTTAAGGCTCCCGAACACTGCTGTCGCTGCTCTCGTGCGTGGTTCTTTTGATCCTTCTTCCCGTCGTTTTTCTGTTGTCGCCGCAGTCTCGGGTAGTTTTTTTGTGTTCGCTTGATACTACGGCATTTACGTGGATTCGCGGAACAAGTTTTACTACGGTTTGAGTGAGGTCTGGCAACGAGCCAACGATGGAACTGGTCGATTATCCGACAGACCTCTCTCTCGACAAAGAGAGACTTCTTGAAGTTCGTGTTCAAATGTTTTCGTGTCAGATATTGTGGAACGTATGAATACGACCGACAGGTGAGAAACAACTTATTTACGGGCTTTCTTGGTCATGTGGGACGCGAGTGAAATGCTGCAGTCGTTTTTTTTTTGTGATAGAATAGAATTTTGTTTTTCGTCGTTATCTGTGCGCAGTTGCGTCATTTGTAAATATGCGTGGTAATATAATGTTATTTTATCCTTTACCGCGTTTATAATAGAATATTGAAGGGACACTGACAGGGTATTTATGCTCGCCGAGGTTTTTAGTTGTACGTGACATATGAGAGCCCAACTACCCAGAACAAAATTTGCGGCTCGAAATTCGGTTTCTTTCCGCCCGAAAACCGCCGATCAAGAACTGGCCGGTTCGAGTCTCGCTCACTCTCTTTTCCGTGGTCACGGGCCGTTTTTGTAAGGTATTGATGCGACTACCAAATTTAATCAAAGTCGTGGGTCATTAAAGGCACACAGTCAATATTAAAAATAGAAAAAAATATGAAACCCATTTTTTTGTGGCTTCAAAAAAGCTGCAAATACGTTGATTGAAAAAAAGGTAGCACAGACAACCGGAAGCTTTCTGTGCGTTCACTGCATAATTTTCGACATGGCGTCGTTTCGCGTATCGTGGGACTAGCACTAGCGGATGGCAGCGGACGACGGGCGTTGGACCTCTACTTCAGAACTGTCGTTTACGGTACTGGCGAATAGACTACTTCCATAAACCCCAGGATGCAACACGGCGCGCGTTGCACTCTGGGAACTAGTTGGCCAGGGAGGAGAGTGGCATGGTTTCGGTTTCGATCGACACGTCGACAAGAGATGTCCCGAGAGCGTCATTTCTGGTATCTAAATTAACCTAAATGGCCAGACATCGAAGCTTTAGCACAAGCCCGATACGTATAGCTTGTCTTGACACATGCTTGTTTATTTTTGTACTCGAGCCTTTCTGTTAGCGTTTCGAGGTATGTGGACGAGCCAGTGCTGGGAATCTCGACGCTGCGAAGCTCGGGGATCTTGCTTGTGTACGAATCAACAAGCTGTCGCAATCAATAAGTATGGCTACATCGAGCTCGCGCCTTTACATTAGTGTTGTTGATGTTTGATCAGGAAGTTTGTTTCGTGCGTCCATAGACGAAATATAACGTAACCTGAAAGCCTTTATGCAATTGGAGCCGCTGTCTGTTGTGGTACAGGTTAGTTTGTCGAGGATATCGTACTCTGTGTATACACCTTCTAACATAGATGCAAGAACATCGAATGTGTGCCTTCCTCGAATACGACGACAGCCCAGCACAAAAGAACACCTTTCCAGCGTGTCTGGGTCGATCCCATGTGCTGTCACCCCAAGGTAACTCCTTGAGACACCAGAATAAATTATGGCATTGAGAATACCGCATAATGAAGAGAAACCACGACAGTTACCTCTTATGAAGTGACCAGCAGTCCGCAGTAGAAGAAACATACTGAAGATCGCCAAGCTTTTTTCTTATCACTTCCTTCGTCTCAGCCACATCCTTACGGATTTCGCTCACCAACTTGGGTTGACTCATCACGTGATGGCCAGGGAAGCCGCACTGCATCAGATGCCTGAAACTCCTCTGTTCCACGAAGGAGAACGGCAGGTTGGCATTTACAACCAGTTTCTGAACCATTTTGTCTAATGCATCTGAAAACCAAATATCAGTTCATTCAATAAATGCAGGGCTGCTCTTCGGTAGCAGTACGAATGTATCTTAGAACGTATTGTAGACAACTTTCCGTCTGTCAACACTCAATTATGTTAAAGAACTCCGGCACGTAGCCAGGATCTTGTTGCGGGCGGGAGGGCGGGCGGGGTAGGGAGGGGGGGGGGCGACTATGAAAAGATGCTATAGGTGGGGGAGGGAGAAAGGAGGTCCCAGCAAAACAAGATTTGAGGGGGGGGGGGGGGCAACCCCCTGGCTACGCCCGAAGAAACTCCCTCCTGGTTTCTAAAACACCCCCTACAAATACTACTTCCAGAGTCACAGTTATAATTACGTGCGGAAAATCGTATTGGGAGACCTTAGATATGTAAATGTTCATTTCACATAATTAAGCACAACAAAACTGGCAGGCTTCGTTGTCAAAACTTAATGCAGCAGTAGAAGGATACAAATATCAAGGGCAGATAATCTAAGTACTCGTACTCTGGCCGAACGGGGACTTCGAGCTCTTGATGTAGTCTGCCACTGATGGCTGGACTGCTGCTATTCTATGTTGTGGAGGCCCTGTGCTACATTCGGGTCTTTCCTTGGGTGCTGCGGCTTTCCGTTTTACCCCGGCGACATTCGTCTTGCTCTTGTCGACACTCTTTAGTGCTTCCTTGTGAAACCTCTGGAATAAGCAAAGCCAGACTAGTTAATACTTATTGCACCGTATCAGAACAGCTCAGCGGCGCAGGACACTAGTCCAACTAGGTTTCAGCATTAGCACTTGAGACGAAAACAATATTTCTGCCAGACGCCAAAGATGGTCAACAGCGGCGGAAATTTCCGGACGTGCGGGCATTAAAAAGGGAAAAAGACCAATGACAAGGCAGCTCACAAATAATTGTTGTGGGTCGGGCTACAGGCTACAAACAACCTATTTGCTAAAACGTCATTCGCGAAAACGTCCATTCGCTCAAGTGATTCCTATTCGCTAAAGTGCCATTCGCTAAAACGTCATTCGCTTATATAATATGGACCACTTACCATCAGATGCTTTCTAACATTAGACGTGCTAGTGACGGACGCCGAGATGATCTGAGTTTCGGGGCGCACTTCAGACACCTAACATCAATGTTCCCATTCTCTTTCGTTTTCACGAGTTTAAAATAATCCCTATAAAAGGGCCATGGTACGTCTGATTCGCCTTCTTTTACGCTACTGACGATGGCCGTCTCATTGATGATCGAAGACATGACGATGAAGGAGAATTGCGTCCGCAAGTCAACCAGGCAACCAAAGACAATGGGGCTGACTCAACCGACTCAACACTCGACCAGAGAAGGCAGCACGTAACGTAGCCACGTGGTCACGTAGCCTTCGTTGTTGTTGTTTCCAAGATACCTCTGTTTTTCTTTTTCCTTCTGCTCTTCTTCGCCACGGCGGCACGCTTAGCATAGAGCCCGAGTTGCCCGGGCGCCCGGGCCCGGATAGTGGCGTCCGAGAGTCCCCACAGGCCGGAGCCAGTCGGCGGGAAACAGTCACCGGAGGAGCCTCCAACTCGGTAGAAGTTGGCAAATGGCAAAACAGAAGGGCACGGGGAGCCAATAAGGTCACTGGAGCGAGGCACGTGACGGCGCTGCACAGATGTCCACATCAAAGTTGAGTCCTCACGTGCCTTACTCTCACGCTCCAATTGGCTCACTGAGGACTCAGCTTCCACTGTTTACGACGTCCCGCTCAAACTCGCTTGTCGACGTGGCTTGCCCTTCAGTGCCAGCACTGGCATCGAAGCCATCGGCGGGCCCAGAGGACGTCGGCCGCATGGAGAAACGAAGAGTCGAGTGCACACGCACCTAACCTTCGCAACGCAACGACGAGCGAAAGTCTTCAAGCTTTCACGTTTTTTCTTTCGTTTTTAGGAAGGAAGAGAATATTTTAACGCGAGCGCGTTTAGGAGCTCGTGTTACAGAAAATCTGTCGGATGTCGGTGGCACCGGTGGCGTGACGGGAAATTCCTGAATGGTCGATAGGGTCGTGATGTCGCAGCCACATGACTTCGCGCGGGAATTTCAAACAACCCCCAACGCTCATGTGAAACGTGACGTCTCGCATGGAATGAAGGTGGTTAAAGACATACGAATTAATGGTCGCCGCATGTTTCAAATGATCCCACTTGATAAACTAATTCATTTGCCTTAAAGACAAATATGAAGAATTTACGCAGGATCGCACCCACGACCCTTCGGTTGCGAGCCAGACATGCTACCAACTAGGCAACGGAGGGCTTGGGAATGGCACTGCAATCCTGCCGTCATTAGAGTGCCTCGATGTCTGTCTGTGTCAGGGTAAAGGCATTATCGCATCAAGTGTTGTTAGTGCGTGCCGAGCAAACACATAAATAAACCTTGCGGGGTAAAATGGCATCAAAGCACTGGCAAAAGCTCCTCGATCGCGCCGGGAGTGTTGTATCATAAGAACTAGGTCGTTGTGTGACTCAAGAGCATGAGAAGCGATTGAGAAGGCCATGCGAACGGGGCCCGATAACCCTATCGCGTTCAACTCTTAAAGGCGAAGGTTAATCGTCCTCCCAGTTTTTTTTTTTCTTCACAAACATTTTCAGTTTTGTAAAGTGCAAAATTTGTGTTCGATTTATTGCGTGGAAACGCTACGTGATGTTAAATTGCTTTACGACTGTAATTATAATTTATTTTCAGTTATATGTTATATTGTATTTTCTACGATTTTGACGAAGTGAATAGAAATGTACCTGTAAAAAGTAACTTCACTTAGTTACAAGTTACTGGAAAATGTACCTAAGATACAGATACAGACACTGAGAAATGAAAGTACCTAGGTTTGTACCTCAGGTACAACAAAAGTACCTAGATACCGATTTACAGTTACTTGTACCTAGGTACTTTACAACCCTGCCACTGAGCTACTGAACGAACTCTTGCGTGCGTACTAATGGTGCCAATAGACTGTATGTCGGAAGTTTGCTGCCGATTTCTCTTCATTACATGCACTCCCGGCTTGAAGTCGGGCAGCACCACACAGAGGCCAAATTCGCACCTCGTAAAGAAACCACACGCGTTCGTATTCAACTCGAAGTACGCACTTCGTGCTTGACGTTTGAGCGAGCGATGTCTTCAGCAACGAGAAGGGACGACGGCTCGGCGACGTCTTCGTGCCATCGGCTTGGTGGTCGGGCGTGTCGTACGGGATGAATATCAATTCTTTTGATCGGTCCGAAATTTCTCTTTCGAAGGAAGACAGAATTCGCCGATACCGTGAACGACAGTTCTGAAGTAGAGGTCCAACGCCCGTCGTCCGCTGCCATTCGCTAGTCCCACGATACGCGAAACGACGCCATGTTGATAATTTTCAGTGAACGCACAGAACGCTTCCGGTTGTCTGTGCTACCTTTTTTTTCAATCAACGTACTTGCAGCTTTTTGGAAGCCACAAAAAATGGGGTTCATATTTTTTTTCTATTTTAAATATTGAGTGTGTGCCTTCAATGACCCACGACTTTTATTAAATTTGGTGGTCGCTTCGAAACCTTAGAAAACGGCCCGTGACCACGGAAAAGAGAGTGAGCGCGACTCAAACCGGCCAGTTCTCGATCGACGGTTTTCGGGCGGAAAGAAACCGAATTTCGAGCCGCAAATACTGTTCTCGGTAGTTGTGCTCTCATATGTCACGTACAACTAAAAACCTCGGCGAGCATAAATACCCTGTCAGTGTCCCTTTAAGTGTTCCTTCTCAATCGGTGGGGGTGGCGTCGGAAGCAGCAGATTACACGGAATGTGGTAAGTGTTCTCTTCCTCGCAATGCTAAGATGTCACCATTCACATAGGGCTCGATGATGTTGGCAAGTGCAGAGCGCCGGTTTCGGCACAAGATAATCCGGCACGTAAATGTGTGTATCGAGCTAAGTTTACCCAAAGATCCAATTTGTTCCACTGCTCTTGAAGATCAACGCCCGTCTCTAGAGGCAACGGTGTCTTCTGCATGCGATAGCACTCGACAGGACCATTTGATTGCAAGCGCAAGTTCGCTGCAAGACTCCATTTTTGGCTGCCAATTACGGTCAGTAGTTTAGGATAATCAGCTTACTGGGGAGATCAGTGGTTGCTATGACCGCCACTAAAGTACGCCTGTGCATACCGATATCACACCTAGCGAAGAACTGTCCGACATCGAAGACCACGTGTTGCCTTTCCGCAGGCAACTGCAAAGGTGGGGGGTCAAATCGGGCAGCTCTCACAATGCAGTGTACAACCTTTTGATTCTGTTGCGCACTCACTCGTGCTTTTCTTCTCTGCTTCGATCAGCGAGAGCGTTGCTCGAGATGCCTAGAAAGGCCTCGGGAATTGAACGTATTGGCGGTGGAGAATACAGCCCCTTCGGTATCGTACAAGGTATTCCGATGCCATGGAGTGTCAAGGCATCTGCCCCGGAGCTTGCTCTTGATTTTCATATCAACGGGCTTCCAATTGCAAAGAGCTCCAGAACCCGATTTTCGACGATCCTAGGGAAAGTGAAAAACCTGAAAAATCATGCCCCTTTCGTTGTCGGTGTCTTTCCTGGTGACGGAAAGCCTGATGATGCTAATGAGTTCCTTCGTCGCTTTGTGGATGACCTGAAGAGGTTATTACTTCGGGCATCAGCCTTGATGCAGAAAACATCCCTGTCAGGATAAATGCACTTATTTGCGACGCACCAGCAAAGGCATTCACTGAGTACTACAGTTGTACTAATTGCACCGTGAAGATTGAAGGCAGAGTGTGCTTTCTTGACATCAGCAGGAGTCTGAGGACCAACACCACCTTCGGCACCCAGCGTCAAGAACAACACCATATTGGCGAGACCATTCTCCAGGAGCTACCAATGGGTATGATAAGAAATGTACAGCTGGACTATGTGCATCTCATGTGCTTAAGTCATACACAAGCTACTTTGTGGATTCGTCGCTCAAAGGGGATCAATCAAGGAACGGACGTTCGGGATGAGATATCAGCCAGGCTAATGACGCTTGCCTGGTGTGTCCCATCTGACTTTAACCGAAAGCCAAGAAGTCTGGTTGACGCCGATAGATGGAAAGCAACGGAATTTCGGTTTTTCGTGATGTACGGCGGACCAACGGTGCTGCCCTGCATAATTGCACAAGAGATGTATGAAACTTTATGTTTTCACATGGCAATCAGCATCCTTGAGTCACCAAGTTCTTCACCAGGCGAATTGGATTATGCCGAGGAACTTCTGAAGATTTTTATTAGCCTTGGAGAATTTTATGGACAACACTATGTCTCACAAAATGTTCATGCATTCTGCCACCTCACTGGACACACTCGACACCTAGAACCATTTGATTCGTGGAGTGCTTTTCCTTTTGAAAGTCATATGGCTAGCTAGCATCAAGAAGCTGTTGCAAAAGCCATTTTTCCTTGGGCTCTCGGTAACCGACTTGCTGAGAAAGATCTTCGCAGCAGGAAGGTGTTGCTGTAGGAAGTAGCCCTTTGCTCACTGATGAACATTATCGTGGGCCCCTTGTGCCTCGGTGCCAGGGAACACAGATAAAAAAGTGGTTCTCCCAGAAGGCATTGTTCTTGACACAGGAAGAAGAAATAACTACTGCAAGCGCTTTGATGGGAGCATAGCTGTTGTCGAAAGCATCGTTAATCCTGCACAGGGTGCGCCAAGCATCATCGGAAGGAAATTTTTAAATCAAGATGACCTGTATGCTGTACCTTGCCTCTCATCACTGCTAGGAATTTTCGTTGTGAGCCAGCTATTCACTCTACAATCCTGGCCTCTGAGTTGGATATCTGAAAATACTTAAAGGTTCCGTGGAAAAGTAGTTTGCTATTTTCTTTTTTGTGCACTTGAAGGATTGAATCTGTGAAGAGTTTGTGTAGATACTCGGCCATGTACTATATACAATCTTTCCTGTTCTCAAGGCAAGAAGTTTGTCCTTGTCAAGTTTCCTGAAGAAGGCGACAGTGTGGCTATTATCCATGCCAAGTGGATTGATGGAAATGTCTGTCTGCGGCCACCAGACTCTAAAAATGTCCAGCACCTGTTGAAAAGTGAAGCACGTCCCCAACTCCAGACTGGCGATATGTACCCTGCACAACACTAGGAAGTATTCAGTAAGCCCCGTGTCCTAAGTATGATATAGCACTGGCAACCACTAGATAACTCTCCCGTATTCACAGGATAACTCTCCCGTATTCTTTCACGGGCAGTATACCGAAGAATGCATTTTTTCCCTCAAGCACTTCAAATAAGGTGCAAACTAAGGAAGCAGTTAAAGGGACACTAAACAGGTTTTTGAAGATGCCCGTTATTGTTTCCATAAAATCTCCCATTAGACCACGAATATCCGAGGGACATCCAGTTTAGATCCGAGGGGCACCTTCAGAGGATGGGCCATCGGCAGGGGCATGTACATCCTGCAGAGGTAGGGCCCCGACTCGAGAGGGGTCCTTATCGACGGTGGTAGAACGGGAGCAGGGGAAATGGGGGGGAGAGGGGGTACCGGAAGAACAGTAGACCACACTAGGCAACGGAAGGGCAGGCTGAGCAAGAGACTGAGGAAAAAGAGACTAAACGAAACGAAGATAGCTTTCCTGAATATGCAGGGAGCAAGAACAAGCAGGAAAAGGGAAGAACAGTATGAAACAATAGACAAAGAGGGCATTGCAGTAATGGGGGTTGGAGAAACACATCTATGTGACGAGGAATGCCCCCCAAGAAATGAAGATATGGTATGGGAAGGACGAAACAGAGCCTCAGCAGAAAGGAAGGGAGGAGGAGTGGGGGTCCTTGTCAGAGCGAACGGTAACTGGGAGCGGACAAGGAAACAATGTAAAGAACACATTTGGATAACAGGCAGCATTCAGGGAAAACAGGTGGCCATTGGAATGGTCTATATGTGGACAGGCAGAGAGGCAACACCCATGAATATGGAGCTGTACGAGTGCCTGAGGGAGGACATCAAAATTTTATCAAAAACACATGAATGCATAATCCTGGGAGACTGGAATGCACACCTGGAAGAGTTGGACGGCCACACGAATACTAATGATCGATCGCTGGAAACATTAGCACGGGACAATCACTTCCTAATTGTGAACAGCCTCCCAAAATGCAGAGAAGGACGACTTGGTCAGCGAGGGGACAAATATTGAATATTGACTCTTGCCTTATGACTCCAGGTATGTATGAGGACCTAAAACACATGGAGATTGACGTAAAGGGACTGCGAAGTATTGGTAGTGACCATAATATGATAATGATCACATTTGGAGGCCATGAAAGAAAGAAAAAACAAACATGGAACTACACAAAAAGACTGTCAGACCCGGAAGTTGAGGCTTTGGTGGAAAAGTTAGAACAAATCCCCATAGAGGACGAAGACAGCTATAGCGAGCTAATTGGTGCCGTCAAAAGGTAACTAGAAAAACCTCCAAGAAGGGGCAGAACAAGACATCGACGATACACAAGGAAAAGATGGTGGGATAAGGAGGCCGATGAGGCGGTACGAGCAAGAAAACTGAAAGGGAAACATTACCGCCTGATGGTAAAACAGGGTTCCTCCTCAAGATGAAAAGAGAGCCTGGGAAGAATATCAAAAACAGAAAACACAGACATCCATTGTACTCCAGAGAAAGATCATAGAGGTAGACAAAGCTTTCATGAATGAACTGAAGGCCAGTGGCAAGAATGCCACAACGAAATACTGGAGGTATATAAAGAAAATAGACCAACCCACAAGAATCAGACAACGGCTAAAAGGAAACACACAGGAACCGTTGGAAGGAAAAGACTGCCTACCCGTTATTGAAAAGTACATCAGGAGGACCTTTCAGAAGGAGAGGGCAGATGAGTTTGATACCAACACCTCGACGGAAGAGGCAGCAAGAGGGCAACCTGACAGGCTAGAGGGAAGCCAGTTGCGGGAGGGGGAAGGGATAACAGGCACGGTGACGCGAGGAGAGCTGATGAGGGCACTGAAGAGGTCGAGTGGACAGACGGCAGCAGGGCTGGACGAGGTACCAATGACAGTGCTCAAAAAACTAGGAGAAAGAAGAAGAGAACACCTCAGACAGAGCTTCAATGAAATAATGCGGACAAAGACGATCCCAGAGGAATGGAAAATTGGTAAAATGAAACTAATTTACAAAGGGTCAGGAGAAAAAACGACACTGAAGAATTAGCGTCCAATCAACGTCACACCAGTAGGGTACAGAGTTTTTATGAAGATCATTAAGCGAAGGATGCAACAATGGGCGGAGAACAACCACGCTTTGGGAGAACTCCAGAATGGCTTCAGGGAGGGACGAAGGTTGGAAGATAACATCTTTGTACTGGGGCAGAGTATAGAAATTGCCATCCTGGAGAAGAGAGCCCTGTTTGCGGGCTTCCTTGATATCTCCAAAGCTTACGATTCAGTGGAACATGAACGGCTGTGGAAGAAATTGGCAGAACTTGGTCTAGAGCAGGAGGCGATTGAACTCCTGCGAGAAATATACAGAGAATCCAGGGTAATCATCGAATGGAACCAAAATACATCAAAGGAGGTAGAGATTGGAAGGGGACTGCGACAGGGCTGCCCTTTGTCACCACTGCTGTTTATGCTGTATATCAGTGGAATGGAGCAGGGTCTGCAACAAAGCAACTAAGATTTTAACCTGACATACACAAAAGATGGGACAACAGATTACACAATGTGTGCCAGGTCTTCTCTATGCGGATGACGTCTTGCTCCTGGCCGACACCCCACAGGACCTTCAGGACCTTTTGGACTCCTGTGGAAAAGCGGGGTTAGAACTCGGGCTCCAATTCAACCCGGAAAAATGTTCAGTGATGGGATGGGGCACTATAGACGTATATACAGGGTCGAAATTTACAATACAATGGCAGGAAATGCACTGGGTTGAAAAATATAAATATCTCGGAATTCAAATACAGATGGGGCCAAACTATCTGGGACTGTACGAGGAACAACTTCGCAGGCGGGCTCTGAGAGGGAAATGGATCCTCGGAAGAAAAGCTCTCTGGGCCTTCAACAGGTTTGAGGTCATGAGGGGCCTGTGAAAGATGGTGGTGGTTCCGGGAGTCACATTCGGGAATGGGGTGACTTATCATCGACCACTCGCAACTTTATTAAGACAAGACAACGCGAAGCTGGTAGCATGGCCCTCGGGGCCCCGTCGAACAGCCCCAATGAAGCAGTCCAGGGAGACCTGGGCTGGTCGGGCTTTGAGGCCAGGGAGACGGTGGCCAAGACAGGATATGAGAGACGCCTGGCCCGAATGAACCACGCCAGATGGGCCCACAAGGTGTGGGAATACATGATCTACAAGGACCGGAATACCAAATGGAGAAAGAGAACCCAAACGCTCTTGTACCGCCATCATATACCAACCCAAACAGTAGGGGAGCCGGGCAAGGAAAGGGAGGAAAACACGGGACCCGATGACAAGACGTTGACGACGCTTGTACAGGAGGAAGAGCAACGACGCTGGAGGGACGTGATGTCCCGGAAACCATCCCTGCGGACGTACAGCTCTCACAAAGACACCATCAAGAAGGAGGAATTCTATGATAACACAAAAGGAAGTGGTCTATTGTTTCAGGCTCGGGCAGGAACTCTCGGAACAAAAACTTGGAGAGCAAAGTTTACTGAAGAGCTGGAGACCCTCTGTACCATCTGTGGGACTGACACCGAAACAATAGACCACATTGTGATCGTCTGCCGTGGTCTGACCCCGCAACCGGTAACGGACTCGGTCCCTGAGACCCTGGGATTCACGGTTGCCGTGGAGACCGAGGAGGGGAGGGACAGACGGGTAGCAAAAAGAGCCGAGGCCCTCGAGGGCACAAAACAAAGACTCGAGGACTGGTGGCGGAAAAATAGAGAAAGCTAAGAAGTGAAATACAGCTAGAGCGGAGCTCGATCTCTGTTCACCCGATACAAAGGGAAGAGCCACCACAATCCAATCCAATCCAATCCGGCTCCTCTGCAGCTAGTGCGCGCGCAAACGTTTTGGCGGGTTTTCCACTTCTGGTTTCGTCGTCTCTGAGATAAGGTGAGTACCTCATTGTATTCATTTAGTCCGATATGTATCCTATTTACGCACGAATTCGGCTGTACCGCCATTGTGTACTGAGGCATGTCGTAGCGTAGTAGCCCGCGTTGACTGTGAGTACTGTGCCACCATGCCTGGATCGCGGCAGGCATACGCCTGCGAGAAAGCCTCCCGAAAAACAAGAACTTTAGCGCTTCTTGAGCATGCCAGCAAGGACATACAGGAGGCCGAGTGCAACCCCAGTGAACGTCGTCGCGAGCAACGTAGCACGCCTGCCGCTGCTGAACATGCCCGCGGATCCCCGATTGGGCGAAGTGTTCCCGTCGATTGTGCCTTGAGTGCTGACTCGCCCGCATATCATCTGTACCGCCAAGACTCCAGGTGCGAAGGGGCAGGTTACGACCAAGGCCGTTCGTTTGCCGAGTTAGCTGAAGGCGGCCCGCCAGGTTTAGATGATTCCGAAGGCAACGGGGATAGTGCTGGAGAAGGCACAAACGCGCTCTGCGAATTCCAGGATTTCTTGCGGGATCGGGCTGTAGAGAGTGGGATTAAAAGAAGGCCACTGACGGCTCTCCTCAAGATATTAAGGAGATGGGATGGGATGTCGGACCTACCGAAAGATGGACGCACACTCCTGCAGACTCCTTGCAAACCACACGAGCAGTTCCCCTTCACACCTATGGCACCAGGGAATTACTGCCATTTTGGACTTGCTGCTGGGCTGCAGCACTCATTGCGTAATGTGGAATGGCTGCCAGCTGTCCTTTCTCTCACATTCTACATAGATGGCTTGCCATTGTCAAAAAGCTCGAAAACGCAACTGTGGCCTATTCAGTGCATAGTTTTTGGTTGCAATGATGCACCATTTCTTGTTGGTGCTTCTGCTGGGGATTCGAAGCCAACATCCTCAAACGACTTCTTGAGGGCTTTCGTCGAGGAGCTGCAGACCTTGCTTTTGCACGGCCTGATATCAGACATGTACGTAACGCGTTACAAGTAACGAGTTACTTGTACCTAGTTACTATTTTCGGTAACGAGTAACGTATTCAGTTACTTTCTCAGAAAAGGAACGAGTAACGATATTTAGTTACTTTTAAGGCCAAGTAACGAGTAACGGTATCTCGTTACTTTTGAGGAGTAACGTGTACAACACCGCTTAAACGGCCTTGTTTTTATTCTAGCCTTAGTATGTGTCTATTGCGACAAAGGCAGATGGAAAACCCGAAAAACAAATAAACATGTATGACAATACAGCAATGTATATCGCTGAACACGTCAGTCGAACAGTTCGACTGACGTGTCCAGCGATAAACGTTGCTGTACTGAACTCTACAGCTGGGAACGTCCTCCACCCAGCGAGCACAATCAGGTTCGTTGGTTGAACTTTCTAGAACCGGGCACGGACCGAATGTAAACCCGGAGGTTGCAAACACGGGAAGGCACATAACCCATTACCCGCTGTCCTCAATGAAGGCACAGTTCCCGAAGATTCAGCAGCTTTTCCTGAAGCAAACCATTGCCGTTCCTTCGAGCGCGTCAGTCGAACGACGCTTCAGCGTCACCGGAAATGTATTTTCAAGCAAGCGGGGAAACATAACTGATGAAACCTTGGACAGGCTGCTGCTGCTTAAGGGAAACGACTACTAAAAAGAAAACAATAAACCACGAAACAAAAAAAGTTGTGTATTTGGTCTTCAAAGTAACGTAAAAAGTAACTCGTTACTTTTGAGGTAACTCAGGCGTTTCTTTTGAGAATTGGTAACGAGTAACGTATTTAGTTACTTTTTGAGCGAGTAACGAGTAACGGTATTTAGTTACTTTTTTCGGTAACGTGTACATGTCTGCCTGATATATATCAATGACAGTGTCGTTCAAGTCAAGTTGGAGGCTATCATTTGTGATGCTCCTGCACGAGCATTCATAACTATGACAAAGGGTCAAGGAGGTTACAGTGGCTGTCCAAAGTGTACAGTCGAAGGCTCCTACTTGCAAGGCAGAGTTGTCTTTCTTGACATGGACTACCCATTGCGTAGTGACTTGAGCTTCAGGCAACAAGACGACTCAGAGCACCACAAAGGGGAATCCATCCTGTAGGATTTGCCTATTGACAGTGTGCATGACCTGCCTTTGGACTACATGCATCTCGTACTGCTCAGGGTCGTGAAGAAAATCCTTTCCTTGTGGACTTCGGGGCCACCGGCTGTTCGTTTGGGGCCATTGCAGCGACACACTTTCAACGAGAACAGTGAGCTTCTGCGTCCTTGCATTCCCTGTGAATTCCCACGCAGGTCACGAGGACTTGATGAAATCGACCGCTTGGAGGCGGTTGGGTTCAGGCTTCTCCTCTTCTACACGGGTCCGTTGCTTTTGAAGTCCTGCTTGCCAGTTCAGCTGTTTGAGCATTTTCTTCTCCTCCATGCTTCACTCTCCATACTGGCAAACCAACAGCTGTGTCGTCAGCATGCCGGCTATGCTGGTGAACTCCTGAGGTGTTTTGTGTCGGAGTTTTGTGAGCTGTATGGTAATCACAATGCCTCTTTCAACATACATTGCCTTATACATCTTGCATCCAATGTTCAAAGGCATGGGGAGCTGGACTCTTTCAGTGCTTTCCCTTTTGAAAGTCACATGCAAGTGCTGAAGAAGCAGCTTCAGAAGCATGGGAAGCCCTTAGAGCAGTTGTGCAATCGGATGGTAGAAGCACGATCAAAGGAACACAGACAGCCATCTGATGGCGGCAAACCTGTCGAGCTCAGTCGCCAAAACTGTGGAGGGCTCCTGTTGCCTGAATGTTGTCCGCCAGAGTACAAGATGCTGAAGTCTAGGAACTTCACCATTGCCCTAAAGGAACGGGACAACTGCTTCATGCAAGATGGCCACATTGTTATTGAGAAACATAGCCCACATGAGGGGCTCGAATCAGCCTTGCATTATTGGCCAAGAGTTTCTTGTGAAGGAAGACCTGTACACTGCACCCTTCGAGTCTTCCAGACTTGGCATCTTCATTGTTGCACGCCTCTCAACGCCAAAGCCATGGCCTTTGCGTAATGTGCGGAAAATGGTGAAGCTGCCCTGGGACAGCAAGTTTGTGGCTTTGCCAGAACTCCACAAAGTTTGATGCCCTGTTGCCAAGTGGATGTTGCGTTCGAGTGTACATAGAAGCTGCAAAAGACATCTGTTCTATGCACTTAGGTATGTGCACGTCTTAATGAGGTTCATCGTTGGCTCCTATTCAAAATAAATATAGGATGCCTCAAGTTACCGTATAACGCACTAAAATCAACAGGAAAAATTGCCGCCTGCACGCAACGAGCTCCCATTTTCACCAGGGGTGTATTTTATTGGTGCATTTGACCTTCCCAGTTGAAAATTCCCATTAGATTCCAATTGGTACCAGCTAGGTTTTGGGACAACCAATTGGTCACTGCAATGGGAACCAATTGGAACCCATTAAGATTCCAACTGGAAATTTTTTCCAATTGGTGAGTCCCATTGGCCAGTGTACTTCCAATTGGAACCCACTAAAACCAATTGGTTCCAATTAAAACCAGTTAGAATTCCAATTGGATCTAATTGAAATTTTCAGCTGGGTTGTGAAACCTCAAGTCGTAGCTTCATTCCTGTGAAACGTTAGACTTGGCTCCGTTTCTGTGTAATCCAATGCAGCTGACAGCTTTTGCCGATGGCTTTTGCCGATGGGGAACTGGGCTACACCTTGAACGTTCACAAGGTACAAGTACCTACAAAATGCACATTTCATGTAAAATAGGAGCTTGCTGCATGCAGGTTAGATTTTTCCAGTTGACTTTAGTGTGTTATCCGGTATCTTGAGACACCCTATACATGTAATATGTTTTTTACCACGTTTTCATACTATTTGTTCCATTACTTATTGGGAAGGTGTGTTCAGCTGTTGGTAATAGACAATCTCTCTGCTTTTTTTTTGTCAGATGGCCTATGCCATTGTGGAGTTCCTTCACCTAGAGCAGGTTGATGTGCCTGCGCTCTGGATTCAGGGTGAGCATTGTGCGTGGCCTGACCAGGCCAAAGGGGACAAGATAATTGTGATGGTGAAAAAAGCAGTGCCACCAGATGCGTCGTGGAAACGATTTGCTGTGGCGGTGAAAGGGTTATTCGGTATGGACAATTTTATAATGTGATGTGGTGCAAGAAAGCTGACACTACGGATGCTTGTCCTTTCAGCAACGTACGAGCAGGCACAAAAGAAGCTGGAGCGTAGCCAATACACATCGGAACTAAGCAGCGACTCAGAAAGGCTGCAAGGCAAGAGGATGCGGAGGCCACCGCCCCAGTGGTTGCAGTCTGACGAGGAACCAGTGCGACACAAGCCAACAAAGGTAGCCCCCCGAAAAGTGCCCGCAGTACCGGCAGATTTTCCTCAAGGTGATTTGCTAAAAATTGCATCCTGTCTCGTGTTACATAAGACAGCCCAGAAAGTAGGGATAACTTGTTGCAATGAATGCAGTGTCGAACACTTCTTTCCCAGGCCTGTTCACTGCTGCATCAAAGAGGGAAGCAGTTCTGCAGGAAGACAAAGTAAGTGAGCTTCCTCATGCTTGGCTCACATGTGGCTCATATCGAGGCATCACGGTGATGCTCCACACTGCACCACTGCTTCTAGCCAGTGGCTTGGTAGTAGTCTTTACTATGATTCCTCCTACAAGTTTTGAAAAAAAAAGCTTCCTGGAAGCCTGAGAGTGGCGGTCAAGTGCGAGGCTCCAAGAGGTTCTTTTTCAAGTTCTTTCTTCCAGCTCCGGTACCCATCATGATTTGTTGACACTCCCACAGGTTTGTTGTGTATGAACTGAAGTTGGTACTTGAACTCCAGTTAAGCTGCCGATTTCTAAATATTTCTGTTCTGCTTTTGGTATCCTTCAGGCTCCAGTGTGCCGGACGACCTGGGAAATTTTGCTCCTGAGATTTGTGTGCAAGGTAAATTCTTAAAAAAAAAACAATTTTTTAAAAGTAAATTAAGGCACTTATTATATGTGCTGCAATTGAGTTTATCCACAAACACATTTCTAGGGTAGGAAGAAATGTTATAAGGTTTCTTTGTTAAAATTCAGATATGTACAGGATTGAGCAAGTGATTACCTTCAACTATTTTTGTATGCTGTGCAGGTAGCAGCCACCCGCAAGCGCCCTCAGATTCCTCCGAGAACTGCAGCATTTTAGACACAGGTAAGCATTTTTATAATGGTATAGTAATAATGAGATTTATCAAAAATTTAACATAGGGAAAACTTATGCTATTGCTGTCATTTCATACACAGCGATAGTCCTATTAGGAATCGTAGCTATATGTTGTGTTCTATTGAACACCGCGGGTCTGTGTTGTCAGTAAGTATGCGTATGGACGCTCGCAAACACGAACAAGCACCGGTGCTGCTAGTCTCGACTTCTTCTACAAAAGCTCTCTATCCATCACTATATGTACCGGTGCCTAGCTATGATGACGAATTTTGCTCATAAAAATGTAATGCACTGTAATCAAGAATTAAGCTGTCTCATACCAAGGGAAGTTTACTGTACACAGGTTACATATTTTCAACCTCCTATTGAACAACCTAAATGAGTTATGTTTTCTTATATTTCTTAACAACCTCATGCCTTGTAGCTTAAAAATGAGTTTCCTGGAATTGACTGCATTTTTCCCTTTCACTTACAGACATAAGGAGCTTGCAGGAATCCAGTTCACCTGTTGAAGGTAGTATTGTTTAATCATCTCCTATTCGCAACTCCAGAGACTTCGACGTCACCCAGCGGAAAAGACATGAAGGATAGCAATAGGTTGTTCGTGCCTGTTCAACTGTGCTGCAAAAACTGGCGCAGCATGGCAACTAAAACGGGTAACAGAGAAATGGGAATTAAATGTGAACTGTTGGAGTTGCGAATATTAATACAGAAACTTTTAATCATATATATACTTTTTACTTGGGCAGTAAACTTGTTGCACTACAGCCTTGCATCAATCAAACATTAAATTGCATTAGATGAGGCATGCTAGGGGAGATCTCCTCAAGATAACGTCTGGACATGATCATGGCTGGTTGACTAGTTCTGAGACCTTGCGAGATAAATTATCAATATCAAGATAAATAATGGTAAGACCCTTTTATTTTTTTTGGCGTCCCCAATCGGGTGCAAGCATATTGGCAGCGACTAAATTTTGCAAATCCCGGGTGCCAGAAATGTGTATGTTAAAAAACCGAAAATTTTGCATGCCCTTAAATTTTATGAACTCTAATTCATGAACATTAAGGGCATGCAAACGCTAATAGTCTATTGGTATCTCTTTTTAGGAGTAGCAGACAGCTGTCTAAAGGACATTTAGTAGTCTTAAATAGCGTTTCTAAAGCCTGTGTACTTGTAGGACTTCAAGCAAGCGAACTACAGGATCCACAAGATTTGGGTAAATATTTTTCACATTCATTCTGGTAAAATTTCATTAAATTCTAGATTTGGGGTGTAGTGTAAAAAAAGCAGGACCAAGAAATCAATGATGCTGACATCTGGCAAGCTGATTGTGCTCGCATATGTTGTTTGGTTTTGTAGGCTAGCTGTGCCTCTTTTTTGTATTCCTGTTTTCTTCTGCATCTTAATTTTTTTTTCTAACCAAATATCTTTTTTTTTATATATCTGGTGTGCCATAAAGAGTTACGGATAAGGACAACAGCGCTTCCAGTGAAAGGGATCATAACGTGAGCTATCTAAGCCTTCAAAAGTGGTGAAGCCTGAGTGCACAGAAATGTATTGGGCATGGAAGATCACAAGGTTGTGTTTCTAACTATACTCTTTTCTACTTTTTACCCAAGCAATTAGTTTGAAGCGTCATTCAAGATTATATGGACCTCGTCATTTTGCCCTTTGGATTGGTTGCTTAATTTTTTAAGTTAAACAATGGAGTAACTATGTAGTTCCATTGCAGGAATTATGCCATGCCCAATAAAAATGCAAGTGTAAACTATCTCTATCCTCGTGTAAAATATATTTTCAAATGCTTTCCTTTTTCATACAACAAGCATTCAAGCAGCACGTCCTGCGGCTGTTAAACATCATGCGCTTCACGCTGCAGCAGCATGGCGAGATGCTCAACAAGCACTGCGCAATCCTTCTAGTCTACGCAGTTATTGCACACCCGTCCCTCGTCGAACAAGCGTTCAACACACTACCTGACCTCCTGGCCTTCGAGAAAGAGTTGGATGAAGAGAAGGCTCCACGTCTTGTAAGTATTTTACTTTAATACTGCTATACAGCTGTGCGGCTGCTTAAAGGGTAACTTGACTTAATTTCAGTTTAAGAGAACACTGCAGTTGCATACCTGCCAAGTCTCCCGGACTACCCGGGAGACTCCCGGATTTTGACAATTTCGTACGGTTGTACGATTGACAGAAAAATCTCCCGGAAAACGCACTTGGCCCCTGTTTCTATCCGAGTCCTGCTCTTTGTCTGGCCACATTGGCATAACATCCAATTCAATCCTACCTTATCCAAGCACTTGATCGTTCTTTATCCAATCCAAGCTAGTTGGCTTGGATTCTCTTTTCTTTGTTGTCACTAGTGCAATTAGGGAGCGCGTTTTCGGACGTCACTTCGGCACGAAAGCCCGAGATAGCTCAGAAACGGGCATGCTTTATCTACATTTTGGGCCCGCGTGAAGTTGGATGTTTTAAAACGGGCGACAAGGTGCGCACGGGCCCGAAACGTATGTTAAACACGTCCGTTCCTGAGCTCCAACCCGAGCTGACGTACCGAAGTGACGTCCGAAAACTTGATCCCCGGGCTACAGCGTCCCTCGGCGTGCAACGTTTCCTTGACCTCAGCCAGTCATAGCTTTAAGCAAAGAGCGCTAATGCAAAAAGTGTCTGCAAGTATTTTTAAA
Source organism: Ixodes persulcatus (assembly GCA_013358835.2). Taxonomy (NCBI): domain Eukaryota; kingdom Metazoa; phylum Arthropoda; class Arachnida; order Ixodida; family Ixodidae; genus Ixodes; species Ixodes persulcatus. The sequence continues at coordinate 154,626 of JABSTQ010010878.1, read as the reverse complement.
GAGCTATACAACCGAATTCGGTTGCATTGTGGAGTCACGGAAGAGCAAACATCACGCATTCTGCGTCGTTTGTAGTTGCGACATAAGCGTTTCCCATGGTGGCAAGAACGATGTTGTCGCCCACGTCCGATCGCAGAAGCACGTCAGCCAACTTCACAGCCAAGAGAAGCAATAGCTTGGACAATTCTTTCACAAACAAGACAGCGGCAGCGACGTTGTCCGTGCAGAGTGCTTGTTTACCGAATTTTTACTTGAACATAACCTCCCACTGGCCGCCGCCGACCACGTGGGTCCCCTGCTTCACAAGATGTTTCCCACTTCGGATATTGCGAAAAGGTATGCCTGCGCCAGGACGAAAACAACCGCCATTGTCGGCGAAATTGCTAATCATGCCCAAGAATGCAATGTGACCGCGCTTAAACAAAGAGTTTTCGCCGTGGCAACAGACGGCAGTAATGATAGCGAGTCCCAGCTCCTATCGTAGTGACATACTATGTGCAAGATACGGGCTTTGTTGAGAGCCGGCTGCTTTGCTTAAGCACCCTGCAAGGACAAGCAACAGGGCGCAACATTGGAAACTTGATTACAGAAGCACTGGCGTCCTTTGATATTCCGATTGCGAACTGCGTAGCGTTCTGCTCAGACAATGCCAACGTTATGCTAGGTAAGAAGAACGGTGTGGCTGCAGCGCTGACAGAAGTACAAGAGAATCTAATAAAAATTGGATGTCCCTGCCACCTTATCAACCTTGCAGCTGAAAAGGCAGCCTTGTGCTTGCCTTCAAAGGTGGATGAACTGCTTGTTGACATTTTTTATTACCTGGAAAAAAGTGCAAAGAGAAAAAATTGACTTCGAAAGTTCCAAGGAATGCATAACACAGAATGCAGAAAAATCTTAAAGCACGTTCACACCCGGTGGCTTTCTCTTGGGAAACGTTTGACAAGACTGCTAGAGCAGTGCGGCGCCCCTCTTGAGTTTTTTTTTTTAAGTGAGGTCAAGAAGGACGACACGAGACCCAGCTTTCTGGCATCCTACAGCATCCCAAAGGTGGCCTCAACTCAAGTAGGAAGTCCAGCAAAAAAGGTGGTGGCAGCAAGCCCAAGAGAAGAAACCCCGCAATGCAGGTTCTGTAACTGCCAGCAAAAAAAGCCAAGGGTCCAGAAAAGGAGAAGACTGATGGGCACTAGATAACTCGTGAGGAAAGAATTTTTGTGTTCTTAAGTTCGGAGCTCAGTAGGGCATACTGCCTGTTCCTGCAAAACACAGTCAGTGTTTTTGAGAAGGTGAACCGCTGTCTGCAAGCACAGGCACCCCAGATTCATGTGTTCAGGTCTCACCTGTTTGGTCTGTTTGATGACATCCTATCAAGATTTGTAAGCTCTGCCGTGTTGAAACAGCAGGGAACCTTGCTAAGTGTCAAGTACCAGAGCAGAGAAGCTCAGAAAAATGACGAAGACTTGGTCATTGGCCAAGAAACTAGGGCTGCAATTTCCAAGTTTAAGCCAAAGAAAGCAGCAAGAATTCTATGGTGCTGTACGAGACTACTTCGTCACACAGCATGTGACTACATCCGCCTCAAGTTTCCATTGGAAGATGCTACACTGACACATGCAGAAGCTGCTGACCTAAGGGCTACTGATAACATGTCTTTCCGAAAGGTGCTGTTCTTTGTGGAGCGATTTCCAACCATGCTGCCGCAGCAGATGGAAGAGACGTATACTGAAGCTCTTGATGCTTTAGAAACCAAGGCACACACATCTCACAACACTGCCACAAAGCATTGGCCTACGGATTCCTACTCGGCAGGTATGAGCTCCGGCCGAGGTACCCACAATATGGCTGAGGCTTATTGCGAAGAGATGCTGTGTAGCTCAGATTTGCATTGCACGTCAAAAGTTCCCCAGGTAGCCTAAGTCCTCAGTCCGCCACAGGGTCGTGCCAGATGCCCGTCGTAGGTTTGACAAGTAAACCCTCAAAGTTACATTTATTACATTTCACAACACTGCCACATCCTTCCGCTTCAAAAGCCTTATATATTAACCGGCACCATACAAACAAAGCATAGATGACTGGACCTGCACAAAGCAAGTGTTTGAGTCAGCAAGGGCATCCGCTTAAACCAATGCTTGCCAAAGGGATTGCAGTGGCCATGGGTCATCGGAGCAAGTGGGACTATCGAACAGACCGTGCCACGTGTGGTCGCCCCTTGCTCCATTTGATTATTTTTAATATAATCTCGGGTTCAAGCGTGTGACTCGGCTTGTTAGAACTGCAGAGGGTTCGGACCTAGGCCACTGTTTAACGGGATTTTGGCAGCCAAGGCAACTGCCGTCTGCTCAAAACGCCTCCTCTTTTTTAGCAAACAGCATTTGGAGGAAGGGCATCAATGATGGCAGATTTCAAGCGTTGGGCTCAGCACTTAAAGCCTGTGCCTAAAGTGGAGTTCATAGCTCTTGAATTAGGTCTGTGCAGACAGACTTAACTGTGCAGAAGGAAATGTTGGCATTTTGAGATCAGGTGCGTTTTTAGGCCCATTTGCGATGTGTTTCAATGGGCGAAACGTGAACAAAAAGAGTTAAAAATGAAAGCCTAATGCTGACGGCTGATTTTCTTTAACACCTTATATTTTGATGCGCCTGGCACTACAGACATGTTTTCAGATTTGAGCTTGGGTGCATTTTTATCGAAAACATGGTCCTAAAGTATCAGTGTGTCATTTTGAGTCAACCTTTTCATGGAAATATTTTAACTGTGCTGTCAAAGTGCTTAAAAGAAACAAAGGTTGTGTGTGACCTATTTCCCCATTTAAAATGTGATCAGTTAAAATGCAATCTTTTTTTCACAATTTGAAGGCATTTATGGTACATGACCAACATGTACCATGACAAGATAAACCAAAAAGTGTCTATTGTTCCTTTTTGTTGGACAATATAATTTGTTGTGCAGGATAGAATACCTTAGGGCAACTCCGCTTCTTTTTCAGTAGTGCAAAACAATACAGTTCTCTTTGTTATCATCTACAAAGCCCACACGACAAATATTACGACGGAATTCCGCCTAGAAGTTCATTAAAATCGCTGTCAAAGTTTGACAAGCACGATTCCGCTGGTTTTGGATAAGACGTGTGGACCAGACAACACTGGCCGGCTGCATTTCTGCTTCCTCCGAATTCCTTCACCTGGCACGTCCGTGACGTCATCAAGCATATACAGGTTTTTTTTTTTTTTTTCTAATTTTGTTTTCTTTCCCGGGGAGAGCACGGGGGGCGCTAGCGCCGTGAGAGACGTGAGCGACGCGCTCGGAGGGCTCGGGGCTCTACTATTGATACCCTACTGATAGGCCCATCGCCTCGTTGAGCGCGGCTTGTGTGTTCAGTGCATATTGACGTGCAATGGCACGTGCTTTGCAGACGACGCGACGATGACTACGAAGCGCATGTCTGCGTGATAGATCACGTGCCTTTTGTATATCACGTGGGTGTACTCGTACATGCTTAGTGATGCTGAAGATACAATGTTGTCCGGCTTTGCCACCGTTTCGGTTTCGGTTTGCGATCATGGCTAGAGTAAAATTGCACGAAAAATATTTTATTTTTCGCGGAATAAAGGATTGGGGATTGTTTTTGAGTGCTTCTCAAAGCAAAATCGGCCACTATCTCGAAATTGAGCGGAGTTGTCCTTTAATTGGGGAGCTGTAGCCTATATTTCTGTTCTTTTATTAAAATTTTTATTATACATGTCTGTGCAGGTGGACCTTGGACAGGGAATCCATGTCACTGCAAACGCGTGGAGTACAGTGTACAAATCAAAACAAAATTCCATATGGGTGAAGGAACTGGCTGTGGCCATGTTCGAAGATAGAGTTCTTTTCGAGAGTTGCGTGCTTGGTAAGTGCATTTCTTCCTTCCCAAAAAGTTCCTACTGTCTTGGTGATTTGCTGCGACTCAAATGTCCTGCAACCAATATTAGCTAACTTACACTTAAAATAGGTAATGCTTTTTGACGTAGCGTTTTGAAACTAAATGGTTGACTTTGTTTAAGGGAAATGCAGCTTATAAAGAGCATGACAGTTATATAGCTGTATTGTTTCCTCTTTCCAGGAAAACACACCTCCAAGTTTCCAGGCCGTCCCCCAAGGCCAGGTCTCTGCCCCCACAGGATAGGAGTACTGAAATTGGTGAGGGTCATACTGTCCATGCTCAACATAGCACCTGCTCTTGTAGTCTATTTGCTGTTTGGTTCTTGGCATTTTTCATGGGATTTGAGTTTGTTCATAGCTTATATGGGCTCAGCATTTACAAGGAAGTAACGAAAGGCTTTGTGCGTTCACCCAACAGTATAGCTGACAATTAGAACAATGGGTTTACAGCAATCTTTATGAATGCAGTCACACTAGATGTTGAGGGGAAGCACATTCTAAGATACCTAACAAAAAGGTATACAAAGAATCTCATATAAGATGTGGGATCCTTTATGAAGTGCGATTGACCCAAGTGCTTATGGGTTGCATTGCATTTTAGTGCATTCTTTACTTTGTGTTATAAACTGCATATCTTCAATTAGAGTAAGCATTAATGAAAGAGTGGGGCAAGCATATACAAAATAGAACTTGCTGGCCCAACTAACAATGCTCTTGTTTCTGCTGCTTGCAAATATATGCAAAAAGACTCACTGTTTTAGTCGCATCATTGCTAAACATGGGCGTGACTCATTTTGTGATACTGTTACTGTTGGTAATTCTTAGTAAACTTGCCGCTCTCTCAGGAGTGTGCAGTTTGAATGTAGAAGTTTAATATAATATTGAGGAAGGCTGAAAGCTTTGCCTGGGTATGCCAAACTATTGTAGGTCATACAGATCTGGGAATTTTTGAGATTTATATACTGCTGCATCCACTTAGCATGGCGTTTCACATAATGTTTACAAAATTTCACATAGTGTTTAAATTTGCCAACCAACGACAACAAAGAGTTAAAGTCATGAGAGACCTAAGTGACGCGTTACTTTGAAATCTTCCTCCACTTGTGAGTGAGGGAACATGAGGAAGCTGTCAGTATTTGGTTTCACTATATAGTTGAGCCAAATCTGTAAAAGGTTCCTACCATTGCTAATGCACTAACACGGAACAGAGCCTTATCATTCAGCTCAGGTTAAACATTATCACTCATGAATGCCCAAGTTAGCTTGAGACCCAGGGGCGGATTTAGAGGGGGGGTCCGGATGTCCTGACCCCCCTCTTGATTTCCGCATGTGTAAAATTTAGGGCGTGAAACGAGGGAGAGGGGGAGGGGGTTCTTAAACATATGGTATGCTGACCAACACCTGACCCCCCCCTCAGAAAATTCCTGTATCCGCCCCTGCTTGAGACTGACTCAGTACTGTGCAGTTGTAGGGAACCATAGCAATAATTTACAATGTTTCAATCTTCAGTGCATTCTTACATATGTGGTCTGTATTTATTTTTTTTTTGGAAGACATGTACCAAGCTCGCATACAAGCACAAGGCATGCCAAGGGACCTTGCAGTGACTTCAAGGAAGGAGGTCACCGGCCGCATCAACGAAAAAGATCGGTGATCTCAGGAAGCTGGAGAAGAGGAGGTAATTGTCGTGCCGAAATCTGTGTTTATAAACGCAAGACTGAGAGAGGGGGGGCGGCAATAGTTTGGCACTGCAGGGCCTTGGAGAGCTCTCAAAAAATATGTATGTGCGCTATACTAGCTTAGAAATAACTGTAGCTCAACAAAGGCCACCAGGAAAGATCTTCGTTATTCTAATTCACCGCTACTACTAAGGCAGGCATCCAAGCATTTTAGAACTGACTGTTCTCAAAGAGACAGTTTTATGAGCTGCATAAATTCACCAGTACTATGATTTAAAAACTATCACAGCTTAAATCTTTATATTCTTGTCACGTGCATGCACTTCTTCACATGCTGTTCTATGAAGGTGTGGTGTCATGACAGGATGGTTAACCAAACCTGCACATGCAGGAATGATGGCACCAGAGTGAAAAATTATTAGGTTAGTTTCAGGTGTTCATATGAGTTTTTATTTACTCTCATTTCATTCCAGGTTGGCTGCTGCAGCCGCAGACACCGAGGAGCATGAGTGACTGCAGGTAGCCGGCTCTTTCTTGTATTGTATTTTTCTTTTGCTGTCAATTTATGTTTCTTATTTGTGCTAGTGAATGTTTTCTTCTAATGTTTTCAATAAAAGTTTATCTTAAATTTCACCCAGTTCTATCTTTTTCTTGGTAGCTTATCTATAGAAACATTCAAAACTGGATGAATTAAATGGAGGTATGTAGGTACATTCACTCCAGCGTAAAATAATGTTTTCCTGGGAACATATCCAGTTACCATGTCAGACTGTGTTTTGGGAATTTGGTATTGTGAAATGGTAACAGCCCACAAAGCCAATTCCATTTGGACCCTCTACCTTTCTTATCTGGGGCGTCTTGGTTTAAAAATACCAATTATTTATTTTCATTATTTATTAAATAATAATTGGAAGTCTAGAAAAACAAGCCATTATGGTTCCCATTGGAAAATACCAATGGGTATTTCTCCAATTGGGAACCCAAAAACGCAGATGGTTACAGTCGACCCACTGGAAAATACCAATGGGCGTTTTTCCAGTTGGGAGTCCGAAAACACAGTTGGTTATGGTTCCAATTGGTATTATTCCAACTGGCATTTTTCCAACTGGCATTTTTCCAACTGGCATTTTTCCAACTTGGAAATTACCAATTGGTATTTCTCCAGTTGGGAGTCCGAAAACACAGATGCATGTTTACGCCAACTGGTACCAACTGGGAAAACCAATTGGTCTCAATAAGTATTTTTAACTGGGACGGGCTTTGTTGAGAGCCGGCTGCTTTGCTTAAGCACCCTGCAAGGACAAGCAACAGGGCGCAACATTGGAAACTTGATTACAGAAGCACTGGCGTCCTTTGATATTCCGATTGCGAACTGCGTAGCGTTCTGCTCAGACAATGCCAACGTTATGCTAGGTAAGAAGAACGGTGTGGCTGCAGCGCTGACAGAAGTACAAGAGAATCTAATCAAAATTGGATGTCCCTGCCACCTTATCAACCTTGCATCTGAAAAGGCAGCATTGTGCTTGCCTTCAAAGGTGGATGAACTGCTTGTTGACATTTTTTATTACCTGGAAAAAAGTGCAAAGAGAAAAAATTGTCTTCGAAAGTTCCAAGGAACATGACACAGAATGCAGAAAAATCTTAAAGCACGTTCACACCCGGTGGCTTTCTCTTGGGAAATGTTTGACAAGACTGCTAGAGCAGTGGGCGCCCCTCTTGAGTTTTTTTTTTTTTTAAGTGAGGTCAAGAAGGACGACACGAGACCCAGCTTTCTGGCATCCTACAGCATCCCAAAGGTGGCCTCAACTCAAGTAGGAAGTCCAGCAAAAAAAGGTGGTGGCTGCAAGCCCAAGAGAAGAAACCCAGCTATGCAGGTTCTGTAACTGCCAGCAAAGAAAGCCAAGGGTCCAGAAAAGGAGAAGACTGATGGGCACTACATTACTCGTGAGGAAAGAATTTTTGTGTTCTTAAGTTCGGAGCTCAGTAGGGCATACTGCCTGTTCCTGCAAAACACAGTCAGTGTTTTTGAGAAGGTGAACCGCTGTCTGCAAGCACAGGCACAACCAGATTCATGTGTTCAGGTCTCACCTGTTTGGTATGTTTGATGACATCCTATCAAGATTTGTAAGCTCTGCCGTGTTGAAACAGCAGGGAACCTTGCTAAGTGTCAAGTACCAGAGCAGAGAAGCTCAGAAAAATGACGAAGACTTGGTCATTGGCCAAGAAACTAGGGCTGCAATTTCCAAGCTCAAGCCAAAGAAAGCAGCAAGAATTCTATGGTGCTGTACGAGACTACTTCGTCACACAGCATGTGACTACATCCGCCTCAAGTTTCCATTGGAAGATGCTACACTGACACATGCAGAAGCTGCTGACCTAAGGGCTATTGATAACATGTCTTTCCGAAAGGTGCTGTTCTTTGTGGAGCGATTTCCAACCATGCTGCCGCAGCGGATGAAAGAGACGTATACTGAAGCTCTTGATGCTTTAGAAACCTAGGCACACACATCTCACAACACTGCCACAAAGCATTGGCCTACGGATTCCTACTCGGCAGGTATGAGCTCCGGCCGAGGTACCCACAATATGGCTGAGGCTTATTGCGAAGAGATGCTGTGTAGCTCAGATTTGCATTGCACGTCAAAAATTCCCCAGGTAGCCTAAGTCCTCAGTCCACCACAGGGTCGTGCCAGATGCCCGTCGTAGGTTTGACAAGTAAACCCTCAAAGTTACATTTATTACATTTCACAACACTGCCACATCCTTCCGCTTCAAAAGCCTTATATATTAACCGGCACCTTACAAACAAAGCATAGATGACTGGACCTGCACAAAGCAAGTGTTTGAGTCAGCAAGGGCATCCGCTTAAACCAATGCTTGCCAAAGGGATTGCAGTGGCCATGGGTCATCGGAGCAAGTGGGACTATCAAACAGACCGTGCCACGTGTGGTCGCCCCTTGCTTCATTTGATTATTTTTAATATAATCTCGGGTTCAAGCGTGTGACTCGGCTTGTTAGAACTGCCAAGGGTTCGGACCTAGGCCACTGTTTAACGGGATTCTGGCAGCCAAGGCAACTGCCGCCTGCTCAAAACGCCTCCTCTTTTTTAGCAGACAGCATTTGGAGGAAGGGCATCACTGATGGCAGATTTTAAGCGTTGGGCTCAGCACTTAAAGCCTGTGCCTAAAGTGGTGTTCATAGCTCTTGAATTAGGTCTGTGCAGACAGACTTAACTGTGCAGAAGGAAATGTTGGCATTTTGAGATCAGGTGCGTTTTTAGGCCCATTTGCGATGTGTTTCAATGGGTGAAACGTGAACAAAAAGAGTTAAAAATGAAAGCCTAATGCTGACGGCTGATTTTCTTTAACACCTTATATTTTGATGCGCCTGGCACTACAGACATGTTTTCAAATTTGAGCTTGGGTGCATTTTTATCGAAAACATGGTCCTAAAGTATCAGTGTGTCATTTTGAGTCCTTTTCATGGAACTATTTTAAGTGTAATGTCGAAGTGCTTAAAAGAAACAAAGGTTGTGTGTGACCTATTTCCCCATTTAAAATGTGATCAGTTAAAATGCAATCTTTTTTTCATAATTTTAAGGCATTTATGGTACATGACCAACATGTACCATGACAAGATAAACCAAAAAGTGTCTATTGTTCCTTTTTGTTGGACAATATATTTTGTTGTGCAGGCTAAAATACCTTAGGGCAACTCCGCTTCTTTTTCAGTAGTGCAAAACAATACAGTTCTCTTTGTTATCATCTACAAAGCCCACACGACAAATATTACGACGGAATTCCGTCTAAAAGTTCATTAAAATCGCTGTCAAAGTTTGACAAGCACGATTCCGCTGGTTTTGGATGAGACGTGCGGACCAGACAACACTGCCCGGCTGCATTTCTGCTTCCTCCGAATTCCTTCTCCTGGCACGTTCGTGACGTCATCAAGCATGTTAAGGTTTTTTGTTTTTTTTTCTAATTTTGTTTTCTTTCCCGGGGAGAGCACGGGGGGCGCTAGCGCCGTGAGAGACGTGAGCGACGCGCTCGGAGGGCTCGGGGCTCTACTATTGATACCCTACTGATAGGCCCATCGCCTCGTTGAGCGCGGCTTGTGTGTTCAGTGCATATTGACGTGCGATGGCACGTGCTTTGCAGACGACGCGACGATGACTACGAAGCGCATGTCCGCGTGATAGATCACGTGCCTTTTGTATATCACTTGGGTGTACTCGTACATGCTTAGTGATGCTGAAGATACAATGTTGTCCGGCTTTGCCACCGTTTCGGTTTCGGTTTGCGATCATGGCTAGAGTAAAATTGCACGAAAAATATTTTATTTTTCACGGAATAAAGGATTGGGGATTGTTTTTGAGTGCTTCTCAAAGCAAAATCGGCCACTATCTCGAAATTTTCGAAATTGAGCGGAGTTGTCCTTTAATTGGGGAGCTGTAGCCTATATTTCTGATCTTTTATTAAAATTTTTATTATACATGTCTGTGCAGGTGGACCTTGGACAGGGAATCCATGTCACTGCAACCGCGTGGAGTACAGTGTGCAAATCAAAACAAAATTCCATATGGGTGAAGGAACTAGCTGTGGCCATGTTCGGAGATAGAGTTCTTCTCGAGAGTTGCGTGCTTGGCAAGTGCACTTCTTCCTTCCCAAAAAGTTCTTACTTCTTACTGCCTTGGTGATTTGCAGTGACTCAAATGTCCTGCAACCAATATTAGCTATACTTACACTTAAAATAGATAATGCTTTTTGTTGTAGCGTTTTGAAACTAAATGGTTGACTTTGTTTAAGGGAAATGCAGCTTATAAAGAGCATGACAGTTATATAGCTGTATTGTTCCCTCTTTCCAGGAAAACCCACCTCCAAGTTTCCAGGCCGTCCCCCAAGGCCAGGTCTCTGCCCCCACAGGATAGGAGTACTGAAAGGTGCACACTGTCCATGCTCAACATAGCACCTGCTCTTGTAGTCTATTTGCTGTTTGGTTCTTGGGATTTTTCATGGGATTTGAGTTTGTTTATAGCTTATATGGGCTCAGCATTTACAAGGAAGTAACGAAAGGCTTTGTGCGTTCACCCAACAGTATAGCTGACAATTAGAACAATGGGTTTACAGCAATCTTTATGCATGCAGTCACACTAGATGTTGAGGGGAAGCACATTCTAAGATACCTAACAAAACGGTATACAAAGAATCTCATATAAGATGTGGGATCCTTTATGAAGTGCGATTGACCCAAGTTCTTATGGGTTGCATTGCATTTTAGTGCATTCTTTACTTTGTGTTATAAACTGCATATCTTCAATTAGAGTAAGCATTAATGAAAGAGTGGGGCAAGCACATACAAAATAGAACTTGCTGGTCCAACTAACAATGCTCTTGTTTCTGCTGCTTGCAATATATGCAAAAAGACTCACTGTTTTAGTCGCATCATTGCTAAACATGGGCGTGACTCATTTTGTGATACTGTTACTGTTGGTAATTCTTAGTAAAGTTGCTGCTCTCTCAGGAGTGTGCAGTTTGAATGTAGAAGTTTAATATAATATTGAGGAAGGCTGAAAGGCCAAGGCTTTGCTTGGGTATGCCAAACTATTGTAGATGGTCATACAGATCTGGGAATTTTTGAGATTTATATACTGCTGCATCCACTTAGCATGGCGTTTCACATAATGTTTACAAAATTTCACAGTGTTTAAATTTTCCAACCAACGACAGCAAAGAGTTGAAGTCATGAGAGACCTAAGTAATGTGACGCGTTACTTTGAAATCTTCCTCCACTTGTGAGTGAGGGAACATGAGGAAGCTGTCAGTATTTGGTTTCACTATATAGTTAAGCCAAATCTGTAAAAGGTTCCTACCATTGCTAATGCACTAACACGGAACGGAGTCTTATCATTCAGCTCAGGTTAAACATTATCACTCATGAATGCCCAAGTTAGCTTGAGACTGACTCAGTACTGTGCAGTTGTAGGGAACCATAGCAATAATTTACAATGTTTCAATCTTCAGTGCATTCTTATACATATGTGGTCTGTATTTTTTTTTTTGGAAGACATGTACCAAGCTCGCTTACAAGCACAAGGCGTGCCAAGGGACCTTGCAGTGACTTCAAGGAAGGAGGTCACCGGCCGCATCAACGAAAAAGATCGGTGATCTCAGGAAGCTGGAAAAGAGGAGGTAATTGTCGTGCCGAAATCTGTGTTTATAAACGCAAAAAGGAGGGAAGGGGGGGGGGGCAATAGTTTGGAACTGCAGGGCCTTGGAGAGATCTCAAAAAATATGTATGTGCACTATACTAGCTTAACAAAACTGTGGCTCAACAAAGGCCGCCAGGAAAGATCTTCGTTATTCTAATTCACCGCTACTACTAAGGCAGGCATCCAAGCATTTTAGAACTGACTGTTCTCAAAGAGACAGTTTTATGAGCTGCATAAATTCACCAGTACTCTGATTTAAAAACCATCACAGCTTAAATCTTTATATTCTTGTCACGTGCATGCACTTCTTCACATGCTGTTCTATGAAGGTGTGGTGTCATGACAGTTTCAGGTGTTCATATGAGTTTTTATTTACTTTCATTTCATTCCAGGTTGGCTGCTGCAGCCGCAGACACCGAGGAGCATGAGTGACTGTAGGTAGCCGGCTCTTTCTTGTATTGTATTTTTCTTTTGCTGTCAATTTATGTTTCTTATTTGTGCTAGTGAATGTTTTCTTCTAATGTTTTCAATAAAAGTTTATCTTAAATTTCACTTAGTTCTATCTTTTTCTTGGTAGCTCATCTATAGAAACATTCAAAACTGGGTGAATTAAATTGGGGTATGTAGGTACATTCACTCCAGCGTAAAATAACTTTTTCCTGGGAACATATCCAGTTACCATGTCAGACTGTGTTTTGGGAATTTGGTATTGTGAAATGGTAACAGCCCACAAAGCCAATTCCATTTGGACCCTCTACCTTTCTTATCTGGGGCGTCTCGGTTTAAAAATACCAATTGGTTTTAATTTATTTATTTTCATTATTTATTAAATAATAATTGGAAGTCTAGAAACACAAGCCATTATGGTTCCCATTGGAAAATACCAATGGGTATTTTCCAATGGGAAACAATTGGAACTACCAATGGGAACCCAAAAACGCAGATGGTTACAGTCGACCAACTGGAAAATACCAATGGGCGTTTTTCCACTTGGGAGTCCGAAAACACAGATGGTTATGGTTTCAATTGGTATTATTCCAACTGGCATTTTTCCAACTGGCATTTTTCCAACTGGGAAATTACCAATTGGTATTTCTCCAGTTGGGAGTCCGAAAACACAGATGGTTACGCCAACTGGTACCAACTAGAAAAACCAATTGGTATCAATGGGTATTTTTAACTGGGATAGCATCTAAGAACTTAAAAACTTGATTGTAGGTCACGAATGGTTCATCACCCAATAACAACATCGGGTGTAAGGGAATGTGCTTCCTGTATAACTGTGCGAAGTGAGATTGGCATTCCCGTTCATAGAAAGGGCACTCAATTAGAAAATGGAGAGCACTTAGAGGTTGGTCACACTGTTCACACAAAGGGGCATCCTCCCCACGGAGCAGGTAGCCATGGGTCAGATGCCTGTGGCCAATGCGCAACCGACACAGTATTACTTCATAAAATCGTTCCTGGTGCCGGGCGCTCGCCCATTCACCCAGGTTTGGCTTAATGAGATGCAGCTTGTTGTAGACCGCCTCATTCCACTCGGCTTGCCATTCTGCTCGTAAGCGAGACCTCACAGAAGGGCGATAGTTCATGTAAGGGATCCTTTTAATATCTACCTCTCTGCTGATGCATGTGCGGGCAGCACGGTCGGCCGCCTCATTGCCTGGGATCCTAACATGGCTAGGAATCCAACAAAAGACAATGGTGCAATGCTTTCTGGCTGCCATAATAATTTTCTTCTGAACTTCAACAACAAGGGAGTTCCTTGTAGGCAGCAGTGAAGAGATGGCTCGCAAGGCACTAAGAGAGTCAGTGAAAACCACTGCCGGGGTATCCTGTGGCGGGCTATGTGTTCTGTAGCCAACAGGAGGCCATACAGCTCTGCTGTGAGAATGGTAGCAGCAGTATTTATCCGCCTTACAACTTCCACTGAAGAGCCAATGACAGAGCAACCAACAAAGGTCTCAGATTTTGTTCCATCTGTATAAAACTTTGCATAATCTTCATACGATTGAGCGAGTTCATGAAATTCTTGAAGAAGCACAGCACTTGGAGTGTTTTTCTTGTTATACTGTGCAAGAGACAGGTTGCAGTGTATGTCAGGGTGCTCCCAGGGTGCTATGATGCCAGGGAATTCGACTACCTGGGATGCCACATCTAATCCGACAGACTCGGCCAAGGCCCTCAATCACATACTGAATGGAGGGATCACGCTAGGTTTTGCGAGAAAGAGTCGTTCCGAGCATGTTTCTTGAACAACTTCTCGAGTGGGGTGCTGGAGGACAGATCGGATGCAGAGAGAGTACATCATGCCCAACGCGAATCTACGTCTTTCGAGGCAACACTCATTAGCCTCTGCATATAAACTGGGCACAGGGGATGTATGAAATGCACCTGTAGCCAAACGAAGCCCAAGATGATGAATGGGATCAACATTTTGAGCACAGACTGTCTGGCAGACCCATAAACAAAGCAGCCATAGTCTACTCGGGAGCGTACCAAAGAGCGATAGATCCGCAGGAGGCACAATCGATCCGAGCCCCAAGACCGGTGAGAGAGAACTTTAAGGATATTAAGAGACTTGTGAGCTTTCAGTTTCAGGCTTTTTACATCAGCATTAAAATTCAGTTTACTATCAAACGTAAGACCCAAAAAATTGTGCTGAGGTTGGACACTAACATTACCGTATTTACTCGCAGAATGAACACACTTTTTTTTCCGAAAAATCGATGCAAAGTTGGGGGGGCGTTCATTACGCGAAGTAAACTTTTTGGGTCCGTATTTACTCGCATAATGAAGGGACCTTTTATCCCGAAAAATCGACGTAACTTCTTATCTCTGCGCGCGGCGCGCGACTTCAAAACCAAACTGCGATGCGCAAAAAAAAAAAAAGCTCTTCTCCATGTTGTTTTTTTCTTGCTTCCGTGTATTTTTTCTGTTTTTTTCCCCTGCCTTGCGCAAGTTGTTTTGTTTGCCCACGCTGCCCATGCATTCGCGACCTCGCAGCACCGGGATAGAAAAGTGCATTCATTTCGAGGGCTTCTCGCTTCTCTTTCCAAAGTGCAAGGAGGAGGCGAGGGCAGGATGCCTCATTATGTGCGCTTTGTTTAGGCGAGGGCTTCTCCGCTTTTCTTTCTTATCCCCTTGCACGCTGCGTGCGACGCGCAACCTCAAAACCAAACTGCGCTGTGCAAAAAAAAAAAGGAAAGCTCCATTTCGTTTCTTTTTCTTTTCTCTTTGTTCGGTGGATTGTTTTTTATTTGTTTGTTTGTTTTTGCAGCCTTTCGCAAGCTGTTTCGTTTCGCTTTGCTTAGGCGAGGGCTTCTCCGCTTCTCTTTCTTATCTCCTTGCGCGAGGCGCTCGACCCAAAATCCAGACTGCGCTGTGCAAAAAAAAAAAAGCTCCTCTCCATGTTTCTTTTCTTGCTTCCGGTGGATCTTTTTTATTTTTTAAGGCGTTTTGTTCGCCCACGCTGCCCATGCATTCGCGACCTCGCTGCACCAGGATAGAAAAGTGCGTGCATTTTGCGCGCGTGGGGGGAGGGTGTCAAAATTTTGACGTCCGAGTTGGGGGTGCGTTTATACGCGAGTGAAAAAAAAAGTCGAAATTCTGAGAGCCGACTTGGGGGGTGCGATCATTACGCGAGTGCGTTCATTGTGCGAGTAAATACGGTACTATTGTAGATTGTTAGGGATGGCTCAAGAAGGATTCCACGTTTGCGGGTGAAGCAAACACATGCAGTCTTTTCAGGAGAGAACTTAAACCCATTAGTGTCAGCCCACTCAGTAAGCTTGTTGATGCCTAGCTAAACCCTGCGTTCACAGACTGAGAGGTTACAGGAGGAAACTGAAATTTGTAAATCATTGACGTAAAGTGAATACTGAACCGACGGAGGGATTACAGAAGCAATGGAGTTCATTTTGACAACAAACAAGGTGACACTTAGTACTCCCCCCTGTGGCACTCCATTTTCCTGCAGAAATTCACGGGAGAGTGTGTTTCCCAGCTGGACTCAAAAGGTGCGCTTGTCTGAATGGCTCTGAATTGCACGAAGCATGCGACCACGTAGTCCGAGGTCAAACAGGTCCCTCAAAATGCCAAAGCGCCAAGCCGCGTCGTACGCTTTCTCGAGATCAAAGAACACTGAGAGGCAGTGCTGCCCGTGCGCAAAGGCCTCACGCACAACAGTTTCGAGACGGACCAAGTGGTCGACTGTAGACCTTGATGAACGATAGCCGCACTGAAATTTGTCGAGCACCTTACCATGCTCCAGATAGTACATTAGTCTACGATTAATCATTCGCTCCAGTGCCTTACAGAGACAGCTGGTAAGAGCAATGGGCCTATAACTGGAAACACAAGAAGCATCCTTACCAGCCTTCAAAAGTGGAAGGACATGTGCTACCTTCCAAGATGAAGGGAAATAGCCCTCCTGCCATATGCGGTTATAAAGATATAAAATGACGTCGAGTGTAGAAGGATGAAGATGCGGTAGCATTGAATAATGTAAACCATCTGGTCCAGGAGCTGAGGGTTTTGTGTTATGAAGAACTGCAAGGAGCTCGTGCAAGCTGAATGTAGCATTATATCCCTCCTGTTCACCTCCTGAGATTTTCAAGAGAAATTGCTCGCAGCCTTCAGTTTGTGTTGAAGGAAAGTAGATGAATAATGATGTGAACTGGATATATATTCAAAATGTTCTCCAAAAATATCAGCCTGTTCCTCGAGTGTGTCTGAGCATGTTCCATTCCTAAAAACAGGGGGATTTTAAATGCATGATAGGAACCATTGATCTTGTGTATTCGATCCCAGAGCTCCTTAGGTGAGGTACTGCTATTTATAGTATAAGCTGTTAAGAATGGAACCTTCGGCAACCTTTTTCGAGTTTCAACGCTGCGGAAACGAGTCCCGAAACGAGTCCCGACGTGTTCTGGACTGTCGCCCACCTGTCGAAGTCTGCCCGAAACGAGTCCCGACGTGTTCAAGACCGTCGCCCAGCTGTCGTGGTCTGCCCGAAACGAGTCTCAACGCGTCCGTGACGTCAACGGGACGTGTGTGTGTGTGTGTGTGGGTTCGTGCGCTCCGGAAGGGGAGAGAGGCCTGGCCTAACTGCGGAGAACCATGGCTATGACGCATTTCTGGCTACGACGCGGCGGGCTTTGCTGCAACGCACTTGGCGGTCGCACCTGCTGCCCTGGCGGAGAGTGAGGGAGAAAACGGACCCCTATATAAGGCGGGGCGTGAGGCTGCTGAGTTGTTCTCTCGGATTTGACGACTGTATCGCTACCATGTAATTAAACCGTTCGTTACGTTACCAATTCTCCCACCTCCACTGGACCCCTGGATTCTTCACTTCGGGGAATGGACGTCGTCAAAGGCCAGGAAGCCTCCGGACGTGCGGCCTAAACCCCGCCTCGAACAACTGGTTGGCAGCGGTTGGGATCGGACCATGCGACATCGTGCTACATCTGTGGGTGAGCGTTTGGACTTTGCTTTGGGATTCGCCAGGCTTCAGATTATGGGTAATTAATTTTGAACTGCTGGGAATCCTTAGTGTTTGACTCGTGCGCTAGGTTTGTGTACAACCTCGCGACAAGTTTTATAGCAAAGCCAAAGCTAAAGAGCAGCGATCATGGATCTGATGAGGTTACTGAGAACAGATTTACTCTGTTTATGTGAAGAATTGGGTGTGGAGGTGGAGCAAAAGATGAAGAAATCTGAGATCAGTAAAGCGATTTCAGAGAGCGCGGAAGCAGAGGAAATTAAAATTTCGTGGGAACTGCTTCAGAACGCTAAGAGTGAAGCTGCAGCAAGAGAGGAACGAGAGCAGGTTGCAGCGAGAGAGGAACGAGCGCAGACTGCTGCGACAGAAGAGCGAGCGCTGAAAAGGCTAGAGCTCGAAATTTAACAACACCGATTAAACTCGCAGAATAGTAGAGTTGGGGCTCCGGTACGAGCAAGTGAGACCGAGTCGTATCAAATGAAGAAGCTCCTGCAGCCGTTTAAAGTTGGGGAAGACGTGGGCCTGTTCTTAGTGAACTTTGAGAGGACATGTGAGAAGTTGAACTTCGCCCCAGAAACGTGGCCGCAACGGCTTTTGACTCTGTTGCCCTGTGAGGCTGCAGAGGTTGTCGCGCGCCTTAGTGCTGGAGACGCGGACGACTACGACAAGGTGAAGTCCAGCCTTTTGAAGCGGTACCGCCTTTCTGCCGAGGCGTTCCGTCAAAGGTTTAGAAACGCATCCAAAAAGAGCAGCGAGGGCTACTCGGAATTCGCGTACGGGCTTAAAACCAACCTGATAGAATGGTTGAAGAGCGAGGAAGTGTACGAAAGCCGAGACAAGGTAGTCGAGTGTGTGTGCCTCGAATAGTTCTTTCGTAGCATTCCGCAGTCAGTCAAGCTCTGGGTGCAGGACAGGGTGGGAGTCGACTCTGTCGAAAGGGCCGCTGAGCTAGCCGAAGAGTACGCAACGCGTAGAAAGCTGAGCGGAGAGGAAAGCGAATCCGGCCGAAGCGATCAGCGCAAGACCTTCCGACAGGGAAATGACTCGCGAGAAAACGGGCCCGAGAAGCCCGAAGCAGGACAAAAGGTCCCAGAAAAGAGCGCAGAACACTCGAACGGAGACGAGGCGCGGAAAAGCCCAACAGGGCAGTTCGAGGCAAGGAAGCCGTTCCTGTGCTACAAGTGTCAGGAGCCGGGACACACAGTGGCCAGATGTAAGAAACCGCGGGTTGTGTTCTCGTACGTGAACGGTGGTGACAAGGACCTGAATCTTCTTCGTCCCTATCTTCACGAGCTCCAGGTAAACGGAAAGCCGTGCAGGGTGCTTCGGGACAGTGCAGCGACGATGGACGTTGTTCATACGTCGTATGCAACGCCATCCGATTTTTCGGGAAAGGTAGTTTGGATCAAGCAGCTGCTTGAAAAGCACAGTGTCTGTCTGCCTATGGCGACAGTGAGGGTAACTGGCCCGTTCGGAGAGCTAGTGACCGAGGCGGCTGTCTCGCAAACAGTCCCGTTGGAATATCCTTATTTGTTTTCTAACCGGTCAGATTTCCTGCTGCGCGAAAGGGGTCAACAACTGGGAAAAGGGCTAGTTCAGTCGTGTACGAGGTCCAAATCGCGTCAGGTCGCCCCTTTGTTGACGAGGGATCCAGAGCCAGAGGCAGCTGACGGGGAGCAAGCACTCCCAGAGTTGGAGGCAGAAAACCGGGATGAGAGGGACCAGGTTGTAGAACAGCCTGACCTCGTAGCACTAGAAAGCGTACGCCGTCCCAACGCGCCGGCGAAAAAGGCGGAGGAAGACGGGATCAGTGAAAGATCTCTCGTAGCTCCGGCGTCGCGTAACTTTGGTCCTCTGCTACGAGTAGACAGAGTGTCTTTGACAGTCGAGCAGAAGAGCGACCCTAGTGTGTCAGGGTTTCGCTGTACAGCTCAGGAGATTGCTAGGACCAATGTGACGGGGAATGAAAGAGGCGGATTGTTTTATCGGCGCTATAAAGACCGCATTTTCACGTCTAGAAATCACGTGAAAATCGATCACTATGACTTCAGCGTAAGAAAAAGGAAAGGCAAATTTAACTGCAATGCCGATGGGTTGAGCAGATTTTTCTGACATCACGAAAAATAGTAGGAATGATCTCAGAGGTCTTCGTCATCCACGGGAATGAGGATCTAAGTGGGGGCACTTCGTTGAAACCCCAAAATGACCTCACAAATTGCGAAAAGTTTTTTGTCTTTTGTCTTTTGTTCTTAGTGACCTCGTTGGAAAAATGAGTTTTTTTGGCGACAGGGGGTCTCGATACACGGAATTGTACCAAATTTTGGTAATCCGTAATCCAGTCTGGCGGGTCTTTGGCGAATTCCGAGCGTTTGACTGCGGTGTGGCGTGGTGTTGTGGGGGACGTTTCTGCTGATGCCTCCGTTGTGAAAGGTTTGGGAGTTTGTTTGGTGCTTGCAGCGTCTTCTCAAGGCCTACTCCAAGCCCACCTCTTCAGGCCAGCGATTGTACCACCGGCCATTCGAGGTTTCCCTGGCCCCGGAGGGGCTTTAAAGAATGGAACCTTCGGCAACCTTTTTCGAGTTTCAACGCTGCGGAAACGAGTCCCGAAACGAGTCCCGACGTGTTCTGGACTGTCGCCCACCTGTCGAAGTCTGCCCGAAACGAGTCCCGACGTGTTCAAGACCGTCGCCCAGCTGCCGTGGTCTGCCCGAAACGAGTCTCAACGCGTCCGTGACGTCAACGGGACGTGTGTGTGTGTGCGTGTGGGTTCGTGCGCTCCGGAAGGGGAGAGAGGCCTGGCCTAACTGCGGAGAACCATGGCTATGACGCATTTCTGGCTACGACGCGGCGGGCTTTGCTGCAACGCACTTGGCGGTCGCACCTGCTGCCCTGGCGGAGAGTGAGGGAGAAAACGGACCCCTATATAAGGCGGGGCGTGAGGCTGCTGAGTTGTTCTCTCGGATTTGACGACTGTATCGCTACCATGTAATTAAACCGTTCGTTACGTTACCAATTCTCCCACCTCCACTGGACCCCTGGATTCTTCACTTCGGGGAATGGACGTCGTCAAAGGCCAGGAAGCCTCCGGACGTGCGGCCTAAACCCCGCCTCGAACAAAGCATAGCCTTGCCAACTTTCCCGTTTGGCTTTTCTTCGGACGTAGCGTGCACGGGCCTTCATTTTCCGAAAGGATATGAGGTTATCTCTAGTGGGGTATCGTCTCAGAATACTCCAAGCCCGATTTTGTTTCTTGCGTGTCTCTTCACATTCCGATTTCCATGAAGGCTTTGGCCTCCTAGGAAGAAATTGAGATGTCTGCGGGATGGACAACTTGGCTGCTGTGATGATGCGCTCGGTTAAAAGATGATCGAGTTCGTCAATTGTGAGACTATCGAGACGAGAATATGCTAAAAGCGATGCCTGCTTAAAAAGGCCCCAATCAGCCTTGTCAAGCTTCCAACGACGAGGGCGTGTATGAATTAAAAGAGGGGCTACACTACAGGTTAAAAGAATGGGAAAATGATCGAATGAATTTCTGCAGGAAAATGGAGTGCCGCAGGGGGGAGTACTAAGTGTCACCTTGTTTGTTGTCAAAATGAACTCCATTGCTTCTGTAATCCCTCCGTCGGTTCAGTATTCACTTTACGTCGATGATTTACAAATTTCAGTTTCCTCCTGTAACCTCTCAGTCTGTGAACGCAGGGTTTAGCTAGGCATCCACATGGATTGGAATCCACACTCCAGGAAAAATCTGGAAGTAAAGTAGCAGAACCAATTGAAAGGTCGATGGAAGTTGATGACAAAGACGATGGACTAAAATAGGTTGACTGGCCCGTATTAAAAAGACAAAGGCTTCGTGTGGTTAAAACTGACTCAACAATTTTTCCTCTGACATCCTGACGTGTGCTCCCCCATAAAGGGTTGTGACAATTAAAATCGCCTATCAAAAGGAAAGGCCCAGGAAGCTCGTCTAACAGCGAGTTAAAATCTGAACATTTCAAAGTAAAAGAAGGTGGCAGATATAAAGAGCATACTGTAAGAGCCTTATGGTGCATGAATCGAACAGCCACTGCTTCAAGTGGTGTGGACAGTGGAAGCTCTGTGCAGGGAACTTCTCTCGGGATAACCACCGCAACTCCCCCAGAGGAAGTGACAGAGCCCGGACGATCCCTCCGGAAAACCTGGTAACGTCTGAGGAAATTGGTACGGCTGGGACTCAAATGAGTCTTGCAAGCACAGTGCTCGTGGCTTGTACTCCTCCAGAAGATGCTCTACATCATCCAGGTTTCTTAGAAGGCCCCGACAGTTCCATTGTATGAGTACTCAAGCCATTTTAGGGACAAAAACCGGAGCACATGAAAAAGTGAGTCAGATGCCTCACTTCGGAGGAGTTACGAGTGTTTTTGATTTTTGTTTCTTTGTAGTCTGCCACTCCATCTCGTCCTGGTCAGAACCCGGAGTCGATGAGGGGGCAGACAAGGCAGCACCAATGTTCTCCTGAGCCCCACAGGCAGACTTGCCTGCTGGCCCAGGAGGGTCTGTGCCGCGAGGTCCCAATCCGCGGCCACGACCAGAACTAGGTGGAAAGGTGGTTGATGTACTGGGGAGGGGCTCTACCTCGTCCATCTGTTCCACCTCTTTTCCCGAGAAGGAACTTGCGTGCGAGCCACGCAGCTTCTTGGTTGCTGGCTGCCTCTCCAGGGACTGAGGCCGAGGGCCTCGCTTCTTCTCCTCCTTAGGAGTGCGGCCAGTGTTGACAGGTCCAGCCGGTGCTGGCCTGTTCTGAGCAGAGGAAGCAGCTAAAGCCCCCTCTTTGCGAGAAGAGGAAGCCTGCTGACCCTGCGCCAGTCTTGAAGGGCAGGGTGGGCACGGCTATTGCCGGCCCACCCTTGCCCAGGGGAGCAGCATGCTGCTCCTGTTGAGGGAATGGGGCCCTTAGGTCAGCCACCAAGATCTCAGGAGAGACCTGGGTGGCCCTAGTCTCCAAGCGTGGTGCAGGGCCCCTGCGCACCACCTCGGCGTAACCTCCCTTTGAAAGGAAGGACAGCTTCTTCTTAGCCTCCAAGTAGGTGATATTCTCCTTTGCCTTTAGGGAAAGAATTTCTTTTTCTTGACGCCAAAGGGGACAGGTGCGGGAGTAAGCTGGGTGGGGCCCACTGCAGTTACTACAGCGGGCCGCTGCCTCGCAGATGTCAGCAACATGCTCCTGGCTTCCACATTTCGCACAAGTTTCTTTCCCTCGGCAACTGCGTGACCCATGCCCAAAGCGTTGGCAGCGGAAGCACCGTTGCGGGTTGGGGACATAGGGACGGATGCGACACTGGAGATAGCCTGCCTTCACAGTTTCAGGGAGGGTGTGTCTCTCAAAAGTCAAGATCACATGCTTTGATGGGGCTTCCTTGCCATCCTTCCGGAACATAATACGTTTAACGGCGACAACACCGGCATCTTTCAGTCCTTCCAGGATTTCTTCCTCACTAGCGTCGAGGAAGTCGTCTTCAGAAAGGACTCCACGGATCGTGTTGAGCGTCCGGTGAGGACTCGCGGACACTTCGACGTCGACTATGCTGCATGGTCATCTTGGAGAGTGCCTCACTTTGAACTTTTGTGTTTACCTCAACGAGAAGGTCGCCGGAGTGGAGTTTTTTTTGCTTTGTATGAGAACCCGATGAGGTTTTCTTGCACTTTGGCTACCAAAAAGGGAGACAATTTGGACACTGGTTTCTCTTCAAGGTTCGAGTGGATCACAAAACTTTTTGTAAATGTTCCCATTTCAGGGGCTTTTCCAATGACTTGGGGCTCAGGGCGAGGCCTCTTGGAAGCCTGCCTTGAACCGGGTTTAGAGAGGAGGGGCGCCATATGAAGGGCAGGAACTTCGGCATCTAGCACACCACCCACCACGGAGTCCAACGAGGGGATAGGTAACATCTCATAACAGGTCTGGCTTGTCCGAGTATGTTACTCTACAGTGCTACTAGGATGCTATAACCGAGTGTGGGTCAAGAGAGAGTTCTGTCGCCACCCAAGGTTAGCCCTTGCCGCCAACGAAGGTGAAATAAGAAGGAAGAGGAGGAGAAGAAAGGTATAGAAAGGAGAGGTGGAGAAAGGCGACTGACTGATCATTCTGGTCGGGCCAAGCCAGGACACCCGTCTACGAGAAGCAGGGGCCGAAGCGGTGTATTGCCTCGCCCGGGGGGCCCCGAAGGGTCCAAACATACCCCGAGCTCAGCTTAACCGCAAGGATCCCCTTTCCCCGGACACGGGTACGCCATGCACAGCCAGACGTGGGTGGGCGAACCCACATGGCTCGGGGTTCGTAGTGACGCCACTCACCAAGCACCTACTAAAGTAGGTGCCCCCAGCGTGCGGGTATGGTGGCCCACGTGGCTGGGGTCTGTGGTGACGCTACTTACCAAGCACCTAGCACCGAAGGTGCAGGCGCCCCCTGCGGGGCTCGGGGTCCATGGAGACGCCACTCTCCAAACACCTGCTTTCACAGGTGCCCCCTGCGGGGACAGGCCATGTGCCTGGCTTCGTTCAAAGGATCGTGGCCAGTCACGGGCCAGTCAGAAGACCTCCGCGGGCTGAGGTATGGAGACCCCTGCTCTAAGCGTACGTAGCTCATTTAGTGGCTCTAGCCTCCACTTTATATGTTGTGAAACATACTTTGGCTAGGTGTTCGGCATTTTGGGAAGTCCAAATAAAAGCATTGCCACGAGGCTCAACACTGATTGGTTGATGGGTAGGAGAGGAGTGAGGTACTTGACGCTGATAGCTTATTTGGGGAGGTCATGTGACCAGAGGGGTGGGTAAGGAAAGCTCCACCATCTGTCGGCACTGAGGGAGGGGAGCTCGAGGATATGGAATGCTCTGGAATATTGCCAAGTTTATCGGCCCGATTAGCTCTAGTATCGCTTCATTCTAGGAACCACTAGAGCCACCAAATAAGTTACACTTTAGAGTAACGGCACTCCAACCAGCTAGGTGCTTAAAGAGATACTGAACCGAAATTTGGATTTCTCAAAATAAGGCAGCAGAATCGTTGAACGGGACGCTACAAACTCCAAAACACCACTCATACATCGATACCTCTGACGGATGGCCGTACTTATGGAAAAGAAGGGCGCGATCAAGCGAGGTCTTAGACGTACGTCATTGTCCTCCGGGAGAATTCGAGAATGAGGGGAAGTGGCCTCGCTTCTCTCCTCCTCGCTTCTGTTCACCAGCTTGACAGGACGTAGTGGGGAGGAGAGGGTAATGGGAATCGTGATGTGCCTTGTCTCTTTCGGCCGCGTCAGCCATGCTCAATCGCACACTTTTTTTTCAAAAATATGGCCATCCATTAGAGATACCGCTGTAGGAGTGGTGTTTCTGGGTTTTGCAGCATCGTGCCCATTTGTCCAGCCTCGTTTTGTACGCTCGAAATTTCGGTTCAGTATCCCTTTAAAATCACAGTGGCCTGTTATCTGAAGCTTCATCTGAAATCTTAGGAAACACATATCCTCCAGACATCTTAAAACAGTTAGCGACAGAGCAAAATGATATCAGCTGAGTTTTCTAACACCGCATCTCAAGCTGAGGAGGTCGCATTTTTTAATTGTGACAATCGACAGTAGCGTCTGCTCTGCACTAAGCACCAAGATGACGGCACCCACTAGCAGATTGGGGAACGAAGTGCCGATACTCTAAGCGTAGCTCATTTAGTGGCTGTAGGAACCACTATCGTGTGTACACATGGTACGTGTCAAATTATTTGATGAGAGCGCCGTGAATGGAGGTGTCTGGAAACTCGGAGTATCATAAATGTTTGTGATGTTAGAACGTTTCACATGTGCAGCACAATTGCTTAGCAATTCGCAATGAATTTGTTTTTTTATTTCTATAGAGTTTTAGGTTCTTTTTCTGCCATCGTCCCTAGACATATCGTTTGGGTTAGCTCGGGGTCATTGAGCCGTTTGCACCCTAGCACTTCAGTGCAAAGTGGTGATGGTTGGTTTGGTTGGTTTTGGGGTTTTTTGGCGCAGCAGCATCGGGGCTATAGTGCGCCAGAAACATTGTGTAAAGGATACCTACATTGTTTAAAGACTGACTAAAGCCTCAAAGCGGACCTTACTAGGAACTAGACTTATATCTTCCGCAAAATATTAATTTCTTCCAAAAAATTAAAAACTTGTGAGAATGGGACAAGAGGCTCGTCACCCAGAAAAAGAGCGAAGTGAAATTGTACATGTTCCCGATAGAATATAGAGAAACAAGTTCGACGGTTCTCTTCAAAGTGTGGACAAACTATCAAAATGTGAAGTATACTTAATGGTTCAGAACAAAAGTCACAGGTCGGTTCACTCTCCCTACGCAAGAGGTAGCTATGGGTAAGGTGGGTATGTCCTATTCTCAACCGGCATAAAACTATCTCATAAAAACGCTCTCGGTGTCTGGCACTGCGCCACTCACTCAGGATGGGCTTAATTAGATGAAGCTTGTTTTGTAGCTGGGAGTCCCATTCCCTCTGCCAGGCATATTTGATTTGCCTCTTTAGTGGTACTCGGTAATTAGTAGCAGGGATGCTGTTATAGTCAACTGTCCTATCTATACATGCAGAAGCTGCACGGTCAGCTAACTCGTTGCCATCAATGCCAATATGGATAGGGACCCAGCAGAATTCTATCTCTATTCTCTTTGCTAGTGCTTGTGTTAGTGCATTACAAAGTTGCACAAGCAGAGGGTGCTTCCAAGACGTTGGAGAGTTGAGTGCTTTCAGTGAGCTCAGAGAGTCGGAGAAAATGACTGACTTTCTATATCGTTGTTTGACAATGTGATCAACTGCAGTTATCAGACCATAAAGCTCGGCAGTAAAAATTGAGGCATTTTTGTTTAACCTTTTTACAGACCTGTAGCCCTCGCCGATAGCGAGGGCTACCTGCCGTATTGACGATTCTTGTCGACCCCTCGTTTATTAAATAGCTTGCAAGCGTCGCCATTGCTTGGTACTGACGGTTATTTTTACTTACTGGTTTCTTCGAACTACAACTTCTGCGGTGTGAAACTAAGCAAAACGAACGCTCGCAGCGCATAAAATACTAGCATGGCCCGTCAGGCACGTAGCCAGGATTTTGCTTCGGAGGGGGGGGGGGGGGGGCGGGGCGGGCTTCATGCCTCCCCCCCCCCCCCTAGCTACGTGCCTGTGGCCCGTAAATGACGTCACATGCAAGCTATGTATAGGCTGTGCAATGACTATTTCAAGTGGACCCAGAAGTGCACGATGAGCAGCAACAACACAGCTGATGAAAGGGTTTCTCTATGTTTTACAAAATTGGGGTTGAACAGCTGAAATTTTTTTGCGTGAGAATTACCCATGCTTGCCAGCCTGGCAGTTTAGTAGGCAAGCTACGTCCATAAAGGGGACATAAGAAATATGGGCTCACCTGGACGTTCAAGGAGAAGACTCCTTTCCTATTGCGGTAGACTTCCGCATCATCTCCGCCGGGGCTCCTGATACGCACGTGGGTGCAGTCGATGCAACCCGTGACGCCAGGAAACTGCCCCATTGCGTGGAAGTCACGCATAACGCCGTGGTACTCCGACGCAGCCGGGAAGTGCACTAGCCTTCTGAAGAGTACCCTCGCGATGAGCGTCGTCACCGTCCTAACTGAGCGGCAGATCGTCGGCTGGGAGACATGCACCAGGTCTCCCGTTACCGTCTGGAAGGTACCGGCGCCGTAAAAGCGAAGGGTGACTAGCAACTGGAGCAGAGGGGTGAGCGGCAGTCCTCGGTTGTCGCCGCTTTGCTGGAGAGGCAGCAGCGTCAGGAGTTCTCTCACCGTCGCCTTCGTAAAGCGATATCTCGCGAGGAACTGGCGGTCACTGTACAGCTCCATCGGGTTCAGGCGGTCCGATAGATTCCGCCGCGGCACCGACGGACCGAGCGGGTACATAACGCCGAACACAAGGTCGCACGCACGACTAGCAAACTCAAAAGATGCGATCCTGCGAGCGGCGTCGCTCGGGTAACCCGGGTAACCCGCCATCTTTTGCAATGAAGGGAGGCTCGACGCGTTCGAGGCGAGTTGAAGGGCGGCGCCACCGCTCACTTGAAATTTTTGGAGAAAAGTTCGAGTGAAGTGCGAGGCGAGGGAGCGTTTCGAGTGAAGGGGGATTTATGAAACGTAATGACACCCACTCAAGGGCGTTGGAAGTTAAGTTAGAGTGAAGTGGGATCTATGAATTCGGCGGTTATTCTGAGCTTTTATGGTGGTCGTACAGTCCTTGTTCCACCAAGGCTTGCATTTCTTGGGAGTATTTCCAGAAGTTCGGGGAACTGACACCGAAGCAGCATTTATAATTTTTTCAGTAAGGTAAACAGTCGCTTCCTCAGGAGACATAGCTAAAAAAACAGTGGGATCGACCACTGCCTCCAGAGAAAATAAAGCCCAGTCAGCTTTATCTAACTTCCACTTGGGAACGCAAGCTCGAAGAGAAGTAAGTGATACTGAGCTTTCTAAAATGACAGGAAAATGATCACTACCAAAAGGATTTTCTAAAACCTTCCAAGAAAAGCAAGGAAGTAAAGTAGGTGATGATATGGAAAGATCAATGGAACTAAAAGTATTATGAGGTGCACTAAAAAAAGTTGGTTGTCTTTTGTTTAAAAGGCAAAGGCCAGATGAAAGTAAAAAACGTTCTATGACACCGCCACGGTAGTCTTGACGAGCATTGCCCCACATGGGGTGGTGCGCATTAAAATCTCCTAAGATTAAAAAAGGCTGTGGGAGTTGGCCCACAAGTCCTTGCAGGTCATGCAAATGCACTGGAAGGTTGGGTGGAAGGTAAAGCGAAACAATTGTAATTAGGCGGTCAAGCAGAACACGAACCGCTACTGCTTCTAAGGGGGTTGCGAGAGGGACAGGAGCACAGGCAATACCACTCTGCACAACGACAGCTACTCCACCAGAAGAGGTGTTACAAGAAACACGGTCTTTTCTAAAAACCTGATGTCGCCGTAGTACCTGTGTACGAGTTTCATTAAGATGGGTCTCCTGTAAACAAATGGCAACAGGCTGAAGCTCATCGAGAAAAAAGTTGACATCATCAATATTACGAAAAAGACCGCGACAGTTCCACTGCATTATACCTATATTTTTAACCATTTAAAACAAAACAAGTATAACATAAAAATTATTTAAAAAGGTATATTCCTTAGGGTTTAAAGTCTATTTTTACACGGCGTGGTTTACACGTGGCGTGGCGTGGTGGGGTTTTTACACGTGGCTCTCTCTAAAGTCTACGGTGGGGGGGCCATCTACCCCTGCACTGTAAATTTTGTAATTGTACGCCATCCGTAGCGAAAACCAAGATAATAGGCAGGTACCGAGAAAAACACACCAGAGAGATTTTTGAAGCCTTTATTATCTTGAGCATGGGCGAGCGATCTGTTAGCTTTCCGTCTGTTTCATTAACAGAGGAGGAAATTGCCTTCTTAAAATCTTTTTCGTGTGGGTAATTTTACGTGCACCCCTCGAGCCCGTGGGCCTGTGGTTCCTCGTGCCTGTGCGGCCAACGCTCGAGCGGATTCCGCGTTCTGTACCTCTTTCTTTTCCTCTTTCGTTAATACATGAGTTGTGAGTGTGCGCTTGTCTGTCGTCTACGTGTTTCTCTTCTCTGTCCCTGTCCTTGTGTGCGCAACTGTAAGTATGTTCAATATCTACCAACTCGCCCAACTGTCTACTCTACTACAACTCATGAAGAGCTTGAGCAGTTTCTCGGCATCCTAATTCTCATGGGTGTAGTAACCATGCCTGCGTTTTTGGACTATTGGAGTAAAAAGTTTCGCTATCCCACGATACCGGGCACCATGCCCCTCAACAGATTCAAGGAACTCAGGCGTCTGATTCATTTCGTGTCAGAATAAAATGCATCCGGCAAATACGCCAAAATCCGACCAGTGCTGAACAGAATACAAAAGAACTGCTCCAGCATTCAGCAAGAGCATCAGCAGTCGATCGATGAAATGATGTTGCCCTACAAAAGAATCCGCGCTGGTAAGCTCCGCCACTACATAAGGAAGAAACCCCACAGGTGGGGTTTCAAGCTTTTCGTCCGTGCTGGCGTTTCATGGATGGTACATGATATTTTGCCCTATGCTGGGTCGGAAACATTTTTTGCCACCACATTCACGGAAGAGGAGGCCCTCGCACTAGGAGCAAAAGTTGTCATTGCTTTATGTAAAACCCTAGAGCAACCAGAACAAAGTGGGGTCTACTCTGACAACTTCTTTTGTCGCCTGGAGCTGCTGAGGTACTTGAAGCAAAAGAAAGGGATACGAGCCCTTGGGACCATTCCACCTCAGAGGCTGCGGAACTGCACTCTAAAGGATGACAAGACTCTAAAACATGAAGGGCGAGGATCATATGACTTTCGGTCAGACAGGGACAGTGGGATCACTGTTGTGAAATGGTTGGACACGAAGCCTGTACATATTGCGTCCACATCGACCGCTGTAGAGCCTCTTGGAAATGTGAAGAGGTATGTGAAGGACGAAAAGAAGATGGCTGTTCCAGCGCCCCGAGTTATTCCGGAGTTTAACACACACATGGGCGGCGTAGACCTTGCCGATATGCTGGTGGAGTTGTACCGAACACCTCTAAAGTCGAGACGCTATACTACCTAAGACTGTTCGGCAAGCTACTTGACATTTGCATCAACAATGCATGGTTGCTTTCCCGGTGGGATGCCGAGTTGCATGAAGCGTCGCAGACAATGCCCCTGAAGGACTTCAGGGCAATAGTGGCGAAGGCACTTGTCTCTGCAAATAAAAAGAAGAGGGGTCGGCCATCATCAGACAGCCAGCCATCAAAACGAATCCGTCGACCAAAAGTGCCAAGGCCGCAAAACGACATCCGCTTTGACGGAGTTGGCCACTGGCAAGACTTCGCCCCCAAAGGGAGGTGCCGATATTGCCCAGACGGCCAGACAAGAATTATCTGCGTGAAGTGTGGCGTGCTGCTGTGCTTCGTTGAGAAGAGAAATTGTTTGCGAGCATTCCACTCCAAGTAGATGTGGACGCCCACAGTGGACAGTGTATACAGGGAGATACCGACATGAAATTGGGCAACAAATTAATTTTTTGAATTGTTCAATGTGTTTTTTGACTCTTTAGTGCTTTGCAATTTTAAAGAAGAATCTTGCTCATTTTTCTTGCTTTCATTTTATACATTGACAGTAAAAAATTCTGAATTCAACTGCGACTATTATTTATGATCGACTGCAGTATTCTGGCGATTTCCTTTTCAAATTCGAGATTTAGCGAGGGTACTCGCAAGGAAATTTATATGAACTGCTCTATAGGCTAATTTTTTTCTTTTTTAAACTCTGTTGTTGAGTTGTCACCTTTATATATGTTTTATCCGTTCGAGGTAGAGTCAATAAAATTAATTAAAATGAAATTAGGTGACGCAGTAGAAGGGAAGCTCGGGAATAACCATAACGTCTTTGGCCAGATTGCTTTAAGAAGGCATACTTATCGTTAACATGCCAATCCCTTATAATGAGGTTCTACGTACAAAATGACAGTAATTTTTATATTAGAGCACAGCTCTTAGGTGCCCGTTTCCGGCTTGAGCGGTGTCGCCGTCGGCGTAACCGCGCGGTGCATTATGGGAAATGTCCCATAATGCACCGCGCAAGCCCCCCCGGGGTCACGTGACCTCGGGGGGGGGGGGGTCACATGACCCCCCCCCCCCTCGGAGCAGATTGAAGATTGAGGGGAGGAGGGCTATACCCTCCCCTCAGTACCCTTCCCTCCTCCTTCTCAAGAGCTGCGCTCCAATTCGGCGTTACAGGGAGTTGTAAACGGCTTTCACTTTTTCAATGACAAAAGCCTTCTTTTTTAACCTGAAATAAGAATTTTTGTTTTATTACAACCTTTAGAACTTGAATGAAACATTAATTAGCATGTTTAAGATTATTCTAACATTATTTTACTTCAATATATTATTTAGTTTACATGTTATTTCATAACTAAAGTGACAATTCACAGCAGTTCATATTGTCCTTCATCGATCAGCATCTTGTTGCCATGCCTATAGTCGGTTATAAGTCAAGAAGGTAGGAGAAGCTCCTCCCTCAAGCGTGATGCGCCCGTTTCAAATTCATCCACACTCGAAAGAATAGTTTACTGCAAACACCCCTTGTTCCGTTTTAATGAATAGATATCGGCTACAGAGTGATGCCAACTTGTCTCCGACCCCACTTTTTAAGAAAGCGATCTTTGTGTTCATCGGAGAGGGAACCGAGCCCCTGAAAGTGGCCTTTGTATCCATCAGAGGGGGAACCTAACACCCCAAAGTCGTGTTTGTTTCCATCGGAGGGGGAAAACTCTAATCTCCCTCTCGTGGCTTCCACAACGCTAAGTCAAAGTCAAAAGATAAAGCAAATATTTACAGGAAGGTAAAACCGTCTCCAGCGTTGGTCACAACGTCACGGAAACGATGGGACGCTGTTGGATGCTGAGGTGGCGGAGGTATATATGAATCCCTTTGAGGGGCATTTGCCGCTACCTTCTTGACCTGTAACTTACTATAGTGCTTCTACTATGTGCAACTAAACAGCTAGTTGTGTGTTTGAAGAAATCAAACCTGCCGTTGCACAGAAGAGTGAGGGCAAAGGAAGCATGGTCTTTACTGGGATAATTTGCAATGGTATGAATAAAAATGAAGTGTGTGCTTGTGCTCCAAAAAGCCCGAGGACACCTAAGCACTTCTTATGAGTTGTGAATGCGAAAGCATGAATGTCGTTCTTCCACTCCCTTAGTTTGTCTGCGACATATTGGCGTGGACAGCCACGTTTCACCGGCCGACGGCCAAATGCGGCCGACGGCCGCACTGAGCTCGGCCGTACAGCCTCTCTGGAGTTTGCTAGGGCAGGCTGTGCGGCCGGCCTCACATTGCCGCACCTCGCCGTGTTGCTGCGTGCGCTGCGATAGAGAGGGCTTCCCTGGTGGCGGTTTTTGAAAGTACGTCGCACGAGAGCCAATGGGAGCCTATCCATCAGATTTCTGCTACAGACGACATTGGGACAGGGGAAAGGGCCGTTTGGCGCGGCTTCAAAGATGATGACGTCGGTTCGCTCCATGGGACATTTGATGCTTTCGCATTAAAATACTTTTTGCTGCTCCATAATGGACTTTTGGCTGCTTCCAAAGATGCTACAAAATGATTTGGGTCAATCGCATCACTGGGTATGTTTCTACCTGGAGTTGCTTCTGTGTCAAAAACAGTGGGGCTGAGATTCCATCTAGCGATAGTGAGGGAAAGGGGAAATTTTTTAACCACAAAATCGGTTGAGCCACCATATGCATGAAGGTTGCCCATGCCCTCTGTGCACAAGCTGCAGGCATGTAAACGAATATCACCATCTGAATGATTGAATGACCGTCTTGGCTGCACTGGACAATGGGGAGAAGGGTGCCGATACTGAGTGTAGCTTTCTAGAGACTAGTATCATATTAAATTATCATTCTCATTTGCTCTTTCAGCTTACACCATCACGGAGTATGGCGACGTGGAGAAACAAGCGAAAGCCAGCCTCTCGTCGTACCTGTGCCGAGGACACTAATGCTCTTTCACGTAAGCTGCTTCACTTAAGAGAAGTAGACTTTTCTTTGCAAGTAATTGTGCCTGTCCACTATTCATACATATTGCAGTATGTTGAAGTTCACACTTTGACAACCTATGGTTGGCTAGTATGTTGAGGAAGTTAAAACTATTGCACATTAAAACATTCTGTGAAATACGGAACCTTGCTGGTACGTTTTTTAGGTGACTACAATAAAGGATCTTCACCTGTGATTATGTTTCAACCGATAATGCTCTTGGGATAGCTATAGATCAGGGGTGGCCAAGCTGCGGCTCGCGAGCCGCATGCAGCTCTTCCCATGTTACAGTGCGGCTCGCGGCTCCCTCCCCAACCTCCCCCCCTCCCCCGCCTCCCTGCCGGTCACACGAGCACGTCCCTGAAAAGAGAAATGGAATGCGTTTTAAATCGAAAGGCAAGTTGCAGTTTGGTAGTCTTGTGCTACTGCCTTACGTACAGTTGGACTGCTTTTGACTCGGATAGTCTGAAAGAAGTTCGAGTTTCGTTTATTGCCATTTACAAAAATTTGCCCCCCCCCCCCCCCCCCGGCAGCTCTTGGAAGTTTCATGGCTTTGTTTGCGGCTTTTATGCCAGGTCAGCCTGGCCAACCCTGCTATAGATATTGCAGGAAACTATACTCTCACAATTTATGTCACCTTGGCTTTCATGGCTGAAAAAAATTTCATTTGATATAGGTTAATGATTTTCTCAACGCTTTTTAAAATTATGGCTGAACTATAATAAAATGCACTGTTTACAAACAAGCTCGCATTTGCCCACACCAGCTATGGGCACTGCATGCACAGACCACATTTGTGTGAGCAGACATGTCTGTGCATGCGCTGTGCGGGCAGTAGCGTCAAGTCTGTGGTGCTGCATCAGAGCCACATGTTTGTCTATAGTTGCAGTTTAAAATATTGAAATATAAAGGTGCAAAAGTTCTGAGCTCATCGAGCTAACCCATGCACACGAATCACTGCACCCTGCATGCCACATCAAAGCAGTGAAGCTTGATGCAATCAGCACTGCTAGAACATGGAGACATTATAGAGGTTAAGAAAATTGGGGTGTCATGAGAGCCTGAATCTCTTGTAGTGTCATACAGGTCCAGGCAGGGAGCACAATGTAAAGAGGAGGTGAAAAAGAGGGAGTAAAGCAAAACGAACAGGGAAGGCCCATGTCACCAGCAGTCATACTGGCAACAGTTTTTGGAGATAAGGACTGGGAAGGCAATGCATGAACATTGCCTCATGCATTGCCTTCCCGGTCCTTATGTACGAGTTAGGAAATGTGCTACATGATTATATGCTGGTTATATGCCCATTTAAATCAGAATTCATATTTGTTTTTTTCAGCTCGCACCTATAGGAAGTAATGAAAGGCCATCTTTTCTTATTTCTTTTCTCAGTAATTAATGAAACAAGAAACTCTACTCATTTTAATAACTGTTATGATAAAAAAGTTTTGTTTAATTGTTCTCGCATCTTTGTTTTCTTCCCATATTGCAAGCAAGTGCTATGTGTATCAGGCCCTGTAAGCACGAAGTTCCACGAGCACATAAAGGGCACTGCTGGAGCCAATGGTAGGCCATGCAAACTATTATTGCAGTTTTTCGGCTGGCCAGCTGAAAGTTGACAAGGGGTCGACAGTGGCGAAATGGTCACGAAGGTCGATCAAATGACGTCTATATGATAATTATGCCCTTATAAAAATGATTAATGCCATTTTGTATTATCGCCAAATGGCAATAGGTGTCTATAAGCAGTTAATCAGCAGGCTACAGATGTTAATCGTAATTGAGACGTCATCCTGTTGACCCGGATGGCCATTTCGCCACCGTCAACCTTTTGCTATTCTATTGGTTATTGTCAGTGTATCGCCAGTGTATCTACATGCTAACGCTAATTGGCTATTGAAGGCAATCAAAAGATTATAAAATTTATAGTCTTTTGATTGCTTCCTTCAGGGGCAAATGCTTTGGGATGAAAAGTTTTTTTCTGTGCGTGCATGTTGAGTGTATTTTTTAGCTTTCTCTCCTTCTGAATCGCTTCTCTTCACTCAATTTTGTTTGCGACTTAAGCTTTTCAAATTTTCTTTCTTTCCTACTTTTTTTTGGGGGAAGGGACAGGCTAGAAGACGATTGTTTGTGCCTTTTTGGGAACCCTTCCCAGGGGGAAAAAGTTCGATATAGCCAATATGTTGTTCGTTATAAAACAAACTTTTTACATGCATTTTTATTTAAACTTTCCGCGAGTTCGATATTGACAATAATTCGCTATGCGTGGGTTCGTTCTAAACGGGTTTCACTGAATGCAAACTAAACTATCAGAGGAATATGCCAAAAAAAATTGTACGAGACCTGACTACAGCCACAGGTTTCTTTCGGCTTTTGAGTTTATGATAAGTAGACCTGGAGCAACGTGGCCAAGTTGTGTGCAATGCAAGCAAAGGCAATGCTAGCAAGTGCATAGCTTTTGGAAATGCCTTTTATGCACATGGAAGCAAATCCTTCTGCAGAGCACCATATACACCTTCTGATATGGTGTATGCTAAAATTTCGGAACAGAGTTTTGCATTATCAATCCAATTAGAGTACTGCATCCAAGAGGCATGCTAAATTTACCACAGAAGGATGCACAACAAATATAGTGCAATATTAAATTATAATAGTTAAGATGGCTCTTCAATAACGGTTAAGAGTTGAGCTTGTTGGTACAATACTTGTACAATATTCAAATATATTCAGCATTCTGACTGATTTGCCAATTTGTTATTTCATTTTTATCAGGTCCTTCGGCATGCATGGTTTGTTCTTTTGGAGGAGACGAAGACCACCCAATTGTCATCACATTCAGCTACATCTACTGCTTACTGAGCCTCTACACCCCAATCAAGACTGCTCCGAGAGGGAACGTTGACGGGGAGCCCAGCACAGTCCTGGCAACCACATAGGAGGCAATGCGGCTAAAGGATCGACAAACACTCGTCGCAAGACAGGCTGGAACTTTTAACCTCGGGAAAGCTTTGCAGAGCTCTGACTAACACAGAGCCAAAGTCCCTTACATGTGACCACGATTACACTGCACCCAATGCACATTACTTCATAATGTTTTACATCAGTGGCTGCATTGTGTAAAAATTTTCAAAGTGTGGTGTTTTTAAGTTGTGCCTCAAGGACACTGAGGCACAATAAGATGTTGCGGCTGGGCGGACAGCAAACCTGACTGCACTCAGGTCGCTCAAGGAGGGCAGCCTCAAGCAGCCATCCCTCAAAATGTTCACTGCTTTTCAAGTTGTGGAAGAAAGAGTGGCAGCGATCCCGGATGGAACAAACATCTGCGGGGAAATTTTTGGCTTTTCTGGATGTGCCGGAAGGGACAGCTGCGCCAAGACTAAGATGTCCTGTTCACGCCTATGAGTTAACATGTCAACTGAAATATTACAATATTCTTAGAATGCTTTTTTTTTTCTAGAGATGCTTCCAGGAAGCTCAGTAAGTCTGAAGAGGTTGCCAATACCAGGAAAAAGGCTAGGGTGATGTAAGCAAATTGTGGTGAGGTCTTCCTGTGCCCACAACTCATACACAAGCTGATAAATAACTCAGCCACAAGGTGACATACAACTCAAGCTTTTTTGTTATTTAATCAGAAACTAGTCAGTGGGAGGCGTTTGACAGCGTCCCCCACAAATCTGTCGTCGGCAAGATGGAAGAGCAGGGGCTCACTGGCAAACAGCTGGATTTTGTGAAATCTTTCCTTGCGAACCGCAAGTACAGAATAAAGGCCCGTTACAGAAAGGAAGCACGAGAAGGCCCGAATAGCTAAAACATCGGCGTGCCGCAAGGAGCAGTTCTCTCGCTAACGCTATTTAACATAGTAATGGCACCACTGCTCTGGCTGCTCTACAAGATCAAGAAGCTGAAAGCGACGGCGTATGCAGATGACGTCACCATATGGACGCATGAAGGTACGCCAGAGCAACAGGAGGCAGCACTGCAAGAAGGGCTACATACCATCGGCGACTTTCTGAAAGAAGTAGGAATGAGATCATCCCCAGAAAAGACTAAATACACCGTGTTCGGGGCCGGTAACGGCCAAAGGAACCTGTAGCTCACCTTCGCCGGGGACCCAATCGTTCGAGAAGAGAGCATCAAGCTTTTAGGGGTCACCTTCGGAAACGCACCCAACATCACTGACAAGTAGATGGCCGAGATGAGAAAGAAGTGAAAGCAAGGCCTCAACCTGGTCAGAAGAATCTCCCATCGACTTGGAGGAGCCGGAGAAGCAACGGCCAGGAAGTTAGTAATGGCCACACTGGTCTCGAAAATCGCATATGCGGCGCAATTCTACTCATTACGGTCGTGTCACAAGAACGAGTTTTCAGTTATGCTCAATGACGCACGAAGAGCCATCTTGGGGCTACCAAGAAGTAAAAAAACGGACAAGATGAGACAACTCATATTTTCGCCAGAAATTGAGGACCTACTGGTGCAGCAGACAGAGACGCACATGGCGCATGTGCATCACACAGAGGAAGGCCGAGCGGTGGCAAGCTACATAGGCATAAGCTACTGGAGACCCTAGACCCCCTCCCCCCAAGCAAGGCACTGTGGGAGGTGATTAGCGTCACGCAAGGTGCGAAACCCCTACGAAGAAATATGGACCCGGAGCGACGCAAAGCCCGCAGGAAAAGATACGCCCAACTGCACAAGGAGGTCAAGGAGCTGTTGTCAAGCCAGCAACACACAGTGGTGTACGTCAATGGAGCGACAAATGGGAAGGAGTATGCCGCAGGAGCAGTCTTCTACAGAGGCAAGGGGGCGACTCCCTTTGAAATTGTTACTAGCTGCGGACGAGGCACGGAGTTCACATCGGACACAGTAGAAGAAGCAGCTCTGCCTTTCACGTTGGAAATATACGGGCACCTCCCCGCAAAGCGTCATCTATACGGACTCCCAGGAGGCAGCACGAAATATGTACAAGCTCAAGGCAACTGCAAGCCCGACGGTACACGCCATCTTCGACACGGCGCTCAGCCTATACAGGGAGCACAGCACAAGAATCAGTGTACGATGGGTCCTGGGACACCAGAAGATCTTAGGAAACGACATGGCTCACGCAGCGGCACAGTGCGGGATGAGAATTCCTCAGTTGCCATCCCAACAGGCGTCCAACTGCAAAGAGTCAGTCGAACAGCCAGAAGATACGGCATGCTACGACCCCGTCGAAGAGCTGCGTAGATGTTGCAAGATACGAAAGATTCAGCTAGCGGAAAAGTGGCAGCCCGAGGACTACCCACTTCCGACGAAAACTTTCAAGAGAAAGGAAACGGTTACACTTTGGCGCATCCATACCGAAGGCGCGGTCACGCCAAGGCTCAAGTACCACATCAACCTCTCGCAATTACGACGGACGCAGCCCTACGCGGTCCCTCCGGACCCGCGATGTCAGAGATGCAAGGATCCAGAAGCCATTCCCAGGCTCGACCATCTCCTTCCAGGCAGCCAGTGCAATCTACCCGGTGGCTGTCAGCTCAAGCCTAATTAATCCTCAGGTGCCCAGCTATGTGGCAGTGGAGGGAGACCTCAAAGCCGCGTCGCCTGCTGAGACAGTCCTGGTTGCGTTCTGCCTCTAGTTCATCTTTAGCTACGACTAGAGCCCCGAAAGTGTTGTTCCAGATGGCTTTATTGCGCTTAGTGGTTTCATCTTACACTCTCAAGAAAAAAGGATGTAAAAGGGTGTATCGTTACACCTTTTGTCCCATATAATACACCCCCAAACTTCAATTCGACGTACAGAGCCCTATAGTCGAACAGACGGCCCCACATTTTACGAGGGGCTTGATAACGGTGCGATATAACTTTTTAAATAGCTAAAGTACGTATCAAAGACCACAGAAAGAAAACACCGAATTTTTAAAGTAGGGCCACGAAAACCCCGATTATGTCTTTTGTAGTCAGTAAAACGTACATTAGCTATTTTAATAGGTTGTACCACACGGCTATCAAGCCCCACGTAAAATTTCGGGCCGTCTGTTCGACTGTAGGGCGCGGTACGTTGAATTGAAGTTTGGGGGTGTGTTATATGGGACAAAGGGTGTAACGATACACCCTTTTACACCATTTTTTCTTGAGAGTGTAGAACTATTATAAGATGTCTAGTCATGCCATTGATTTTTATGCCATTTTGTTTGTGACAGCCACAATAAAACATAGTCATTTACTTTCAGAACTAGGCCGTCCATCTATTATAAGGCCCACCCTTGTAGCACGTACTATCACACCCACAAAGGGCCATAGTACCTTTCTTTAGGGGATAAAAGTGATTCCATCAAGTGTGCATTTAACCTATAATAAGGTGGTCAGGGGTGGAACTCATGAAATGCACTTGGGAGCAGCCATGGGAGCAGCTGAAACAGCTATTTTGGAGCAGTTTGGGAGAAGCTAAAACTATGTTGTGGAGCAGGCAAGGAGCAGCTCAGATCAGTTTTCATTGCACTTCAGCTTGTGTCTTAGACAAGCACGGGAGCATTTTCAATTGTGCTTAGCAGCACAGGTGAACATGAGTGGTTAGGGGCCTAAATAGATGAGATAACAGTGTAACAGATGCGAAAACTCGAAACTTGTGAGCAAAGAGTTGTGTCAGTCGGCGCTGTGAGAAGCAAAAAGCAAGTACCGTATATTTCTGGAGATAGTGTCCTTGATATTATCTGAGTGGATATTAGCTGCTCAATACGCAAACCAGCACTGCTTATCGCACAACCCACACGTGCTCAACATAGTAATTATGTGTTCGCATCATGTGACGTGCGTAAGCAGCGGACGTGCAGTTGCGTGGAAGAACAGGGCAACGAATTTCGAGTTTATCCTATTGTGCACCTCAATATCGAAGCAGCAGACAACGATTAACGAAGTCATCATATTCAAAGCGATAAGCAGGAGCAAGGTTGAAGTACGCTGAACAGATCTACCGCTCGCGTGAGAGCTGCTGGCCGGCAAGGTTTCAGATCGGACCGCGTTTCAGTTCTATCAAATCACGATTTATCTGGCGGGAATGCAGTTCCAACTTTAATGATGAAGTACAAAAAGGAATCTTTTGCTCATTTTCTTTCGACTGGCTGATTTCCGGATCCCCGGCCGCAAAGCCTCAGGCAATTTGACATTAAACGACTCGACCTCACCTTAGCTGACTTGCCTAACCGCTTATAATTGAACAATAAAAATCCAGTCGCAAGTGGTGTAGCGCTTGGAATTGGGCCTCCGAGTTTTTTCGCGCGCTTTCGACTCGGGATACACAGGAATAATAAGCAGAACAAAGGATTGCAAGGCCGACCAAGCTAAACGCGCTTATTGTTGCCGATCGAATCGATTGAAACCGAAACCAAGACGAAATACAATTTTTTTGGCGCACGCTTTACGATTTGGCGCATAATGGCGCGAGCTATTGGCTGTGGCGCAGTTTCCGCAACATGGCGCAGGATGGCGCGGACAAATGCGTTTGGCGCAAAATGGCGCAAATGGCGCAGCCGTTCCACCCCTGGGTGGTGAACTGGGCCAGTTGATTGCTGTTATACATGATGGGGAAAACAGCTCGGAAAGCGCGGACTACGAAGAACAAACACGACAGGACAGCTTTGTTTCTGTCGTGTTTGTTCTTCGTAGTCTATGATTTCTGAGCTGTTTTCCTCATCGCATGCATTTAATCCCAAAGTGGATCATAGTTCCCTCCACAAGGAGGTAAAAGCAGCGCCCTCAATTACGTTGTCTTACCTCTCAAAAGGGTTGAAATTCCCCCCTAAAGGAGGTAAAGGCTGACCCTGAAAGGATGCACTTTTAACACCAAAAGGAACTAAGGTGTGATGTTTTCGAAGGACGGACGGAAACAACCCCAGCAGAACCGCCGTTCCAAAAACCCTTTATTCTGCACGATACATCAAATATATACACAAAGGAAGGACGCGCCCCCTGGGGGTGAAAGAACACAAATGAATACCGAAACTGAATATAACATACTCCCTCCCTTATTTTTAGTGATTAGTAGCTAGTAAGTGTTAGATATCCCTAAGCATGCACTGTACATATTTACACACTACATAACCACTGCTATACACATAGACAACTAGTCGGTCTGATAGTCTTTGAGCCAGGCCGGTCGTCGGCGCTCTCGGGACGGTCGATGGGGAAGCTGCACGGCTGGGGATGGTAGTGAGCTTGTAGAGCGCTGCGGTACCCCAGGAGACCGCGGTTGCGGCCCAGGAGAAGGCGGCTGCAGTATGGCAGGCTCCGGTCCAGGCAGCTGCGGATCAGGAACGGGCGACTGCGGTGCGGCAGACTGCAGTCTGCCAGGAGGCGGCGGCTGCGACCCGGGAGAAGGCGGCGGCGGCAGGTCAGGCTGCGGCACTCGAACCGGAAGCTGCGGCACAGGTGGCTCTGAACGTTGGGACGGTGGGCTCGTGCCCCTCTCTGGAACCCTGGAAAGCTTGAAGGCATTCCATGTGCGGCCATCTCCAAGTCTGAAAGAGGCAGGTCCCCTCTTCGCCAACACTTCAGTTGACGAAGAAAAGGCGCGATCTCCCTTGAAGCGAACTGACGGCTTCTTGACACGAACGAAATCGCCCACTGCTATTTTCGGCTCCTTAGCAGCTCTCCTCCGGTCCGTGTACTCCTTGCTGCTTTGCTGTTGAAGCCGGACCCTTTGACGCAGTCGCGCCAGTTCCTTTGCTGGGTCTTTTGCGAACGCTGGTGCCGAAAACCCTACAACATCCAACCTGGTTCGAGGCATCCGCCCATGCAGCAGAACTGCTGGGGCAACCCCAGTGGTAGCCTGTGGAGCACAACGGTAAATAGCAAGGTAGTCAGTGACTGCTTGTCGGATAGGTCGCCTTTCGAGGAGTGAAACTTGGATGAAGTTCTTCAAAGTTCGATTAAGCCTTTCGACTTGGCCGTTCGCCTGGGGGTAGTATACCGATGAGTGTGACAGCTTGATGGCTCGGTTTTGAAGAAAGGTTATAAATTCACGTGAAGTGAACTGCGGCCCATTGTCGCAAACAATCTCCTCCAGGTATCCTTCACGGGCAAAGACACTGGTTAAGAATTCTTTTACGGTGCTTGTGGCCACTTCGCTGCAAAAATATACCTCTGGCCACTTGGAATGGTAATCGACCAATGTTACAGCAAATCGGCTATTGCGAGGTGCATGCTCCAATGGGCCAACAATGTCTAGGCCCAGTTTCTTCCAGGCCACTCAACAGGCTGCAATGGCACTGGCGATGTTTTGGCAGACTTATCAGCCTCCAGGCAGATGTGGCAGTTTTTCACGGCCGATTTCACATGCTTGTCCATTCGTGGCCACCAGAATAGCTCACGAAGTCGCGCCTTTGTGCGCGTGATGCCCGGATGTGTCTCATGGGCAACTGCGATGAACTGAGCTGTGAGGGAGGACGAAACAACGAGGCGCTTTGCGCGCAGCAGCAGGTCATCAACAATAGAAAGCTCTTCGCGCACCGAGTAGAAAGGTTTTGCCTCCTCTGGTACGGACTTTTGTGGTGGCCAAGAGCCGCACACGAACGACTTGACGGTTTGCAGGCAACCGTCGTTGAGGACGGCTTGCTTGAATTCTTCCTTCGTCATGCAGGCCGGCTCGACCAACGAGACGATTTCTTCTTCCTTGGAAAGTTCTGCCTCCGACGTAGGAGCTGGCAACCGAGAAAGAGCATCGGCCACAGTGTTCGTGGACCCCTTGCGGTACTCGACCGTGAAATTGTAACAGAGGAGTCGTGCACTCCAGCGTGCAATCCGGAGTGGCCTTCTTCCACGCCCCTGCGACCATAGCAATGATACCAACGCCTGATGGTCCGTACGAATCTTGAAATGGCGACCCCAAAGGTACTGTGTGCCATCGCTCGCACGCCCAAATGCATGCCAATGCTTCACGTTCACCAACCGAGTACTTTCTTTCAGCTGGTGACAAGCTGCGAGACGCGAAAGCAACTGTGCGGAGCTCGTGGCCATTTTGCTGCTGCAGGACAGCTCCCAAACCGCAGTCGGAAGCGTCGGTCGACACGATGACTGGAAGTGATGGATTGAACATGTGGAGAACTGTACTCGAAGAAAGCATTTCCTTGACTCTCCGAAAACTGCTGTCTGCTTCAGCTGACCATATGAAAGGCTCATTCTTGCGAAGCAGAACGCGCATAGGCTCGACCACTTCGGCCAAGCGTGGAACGAATTTGGAATAGTAT
This sequence comes from Ixodes persulcatus, assembly GCA_013358835.2. Lineage (NCBI taxonomy): Eukaryota > Metazoa > Arthropoda > Arachnida > Ixodida > Ixodidae > Ixodes > Ixodes persulcatus. Next base: position 111,452 of record JABSTQ010010878.1, on the reverse strand, counting down.
TCGACAAGCCCTAGGAACGACCGGAGGGCAGCAACATCTGTTGGCACTGGAGTGTTAATTATCGAGTCCACTTTCTCTGGAAGCGGTGCGATACCTTGTGCCGTGACCTTATGGCCTAGGAAGGAAAGTTCTGGAACGTCGAAGAGGCATTTGTTGTTCAACTTCAGGCCTGCGTCCTTGACCTTCTGCAAGACCGTTTTTAAATTCAAAAGATGTTCTTCTGCACTTTTCCCAAAGACTATCACATCGTCAATGTAGAACAACACTCCAGAGCAGCCATCAAGAATTATGGCCATCATCTTCTGAAATGCCGCTGGGGCAGAAGCTAACCCAAAACAAACTCTTTTGAATCGGAAGAGGCCTTCACGTGTAATGAAGGCTGTCAGATCCCTGCTGTCAGGGTGCAAAAGAACCTGATGGTAGGCGCAAGCCAAGTCAAGCTTTGAGAAGTGTGTCGCGCCTACCAAGGCATGAAGAAGTTCCTCTGTGTGAGGCAATGGGAAGCTGTCTGGTACAATAGCCTCGTTAGGCTCCCAAAGGTCAACACAGATTCTGAAGCTGCCATCTTTCTTGTCAACGACAACAATGGGGGAAACCCATTCAGAAGCATCGATAGGTTCGATGATGTCAAGGCTCAGCAACCTGCGAAGTTCATCTGCTACTGGTTCCCGGAGTGAATATGGGAGACGACGAAGCTTCGAAATTACCGGCTGCACGCCTTGCCGAGTTTTGACACGATGCGTGAATCGCTTAGCAAGGCCCAACTCAGGACTGAAAAGTGAAACGAAGTCGGGTGCCAAGGCTGGCGGAAGGTTTGCTTGCCTCGGTTGCTCTCTTGACTGCGTTGGAATGTGAGAAGGTGTCGGGTCATTGACACGCGGCGGCGGGGCGACGGACGTGTGCAGGCACTCGAGAGTGGAGCCCTGAATTCGAAGATTTAGAGCCTTAATGCCGTCGAGGCCAATCAGACAGGTTCCTTGGCGAACGATGTAGAAAAGAAGTGGTGCAGAGCGCCCTTTAAATTGAACGTCTGCTTGAAAACACCCTAGCACGGAAATTGGACGCTTAGAAAAATCAAGCAAGGTGACGTGCGGAGCTGGAAGGAGCAAAACGCTTTCAAAATGTCGACGAAATGCGTGTTCAGACAGAATCGAGACAGACGACCCCGAGTCAACAAGAAATGTCAAGCTGACATCCGCTACGCCCACTTTTATGTAAATCGCTCTGCGAGCAGAGTGCTGCACGGTCAAAACTTGCTCAGAACTTCCACTTGACAAAACATCGCCATCAAAATCAAGTTCACGAACCCTGCCTTGCGTTTGTCGCTTGCGGTTGCATACTTTCTGAAAGTGGCCCTTGACGCCGCAAAACGAACATTTCTTTCCCTGCGCTGGGCACTGTGATGCTGATGCGCGGTGGTTCCGCGAGCCGCACCGAAAACAGTGAGGTGAAACGGACCGGCTATCTCTGTCTCGCCGAGGGGTGCGGTGCCCCTGCGACGCACGTGAACCGCTCGCTTTCCTTGAGAAGTTCTGCTGACAATGCTTTTTTGGCTGTGAACTGGTTTTTCGCGAAGAATGCGGACGACGCACAGAAACAGGCTCGACTGAAGCAGAGAATTCCTTTAGTTCTTCAGCTGCTTGCTCAAACTGAAGAGCGATTCGTACTGCGCTCTCGAACGACAGGGAGGAACCCTCGAGTAGGAACCGTTCACGTACGCGATTGGAAGCAACGCCGGCAACAAATTGGTCACGGAGAGCCTCATCTTGTGAATTGAACGAACAATGCGAAACGAGCTGCCGTAAAGCAGCAACAAAGTCATGAACGGACTCGCCTGCGTGTTGGTTGCGGCGGTGGAAACGATGACGCTCGACGACTACGTTGCACGACGTCGAAAACTGCTTCCGTAAGGCGGCGAGTGCAGACTCGTACACGTCAGTAGTGGCCGCGGTAGGCTTATCTTGAACGGCCGGTGCTGCGGCGCTTGACCCTGCAGGTAAAGTCCGGAAAACACGCTGCCCTTCCGCCCCCAAACAATGCAAAAGAATGGCCTTGTGTCGCTCTGGTGGGCACTCAGCTGCTCCGGACGCTAGAAGGTAGACTGTAAAAGTCTGCTCCCACTCCTCCCATGGCAGTGACGGACGGCCGGGCGTCTGGAGGAACGGCGGCGGCGGAGCGAGGCCGGGGAAGCTCATGGCGGGGCGGTCGTAGCCGGACGGTACGGGATGCCGAAGGTAGCTTGGAACGGGCTACATCCTCGTCGCCAATTTGATGTTTTCGAAGGACGGACGGAAACAACCCCAGCAGAACCGCCGTTCCAAAAACCCTTTATTCTGCACGATACATCAAATATATACACAAAGGAAGGACGCGCCCCCTGGGGGTGAAAGAACACAAATGAATACCGAAACTGAATATAACATAAGGTTACCTCCAAAAGGAGGCAATGTTGCACCCTAACCCGGGGGGTAAGTTTGCACCCTCGTTGCAGGGGGTAACGACACCTCCAAAAGGAGTTGCCCTGTGTGCAAGTCGGTTGCCCCCTTAAGGAGGGTACTACAGTACCCTTTTTTTTTAAGAGTGTGCTAGGCCTATCTGCCGAGCTCGCTTGGTCGGGGTCGGTGGAATCGTGGCCGTTGGAGCATTTCCCGGGTGTTTGTAGATCTAGCGTTCTTGCTCGTCGTGGTCTGTTTTAAGTACTTTTTTACTTTTTTCTTGCTGCTTGAAGTCGGGACGTGTGAGAAGCGCACGTAGAAAAATAAACGTCCGTCGCGACCAAGTAACTGAGCGACGCTGTCGGCCATGCTGATTTGATCGTAAGAAGTGCGTAAGACAGCTTCGGAGCTGTCGTAGGATTCCGTCGTGACCTGCGTAAAACTTACGATAATTTCGTTTCGTGAATACGAATTTGTTCTTAAGTTTTTTCTTACGCACATTTTTGGCGTAAGATCGTTTCGTGAATCTGGCCTCTGAACCACCAACCAAGCCGGTGAGATGGTCATACTGGCTTATGCGATTAACCATTCCATATTTCATGGCAGAAGCTTCACAATTTTCCAACCTATTATCACGGGACGATTTTGATTTTATTTGCTTAGTTATATACAGGTGGTTTCATGCTATAGTATTGTTTACATCAGTGGTTCTCAAATGGGGGTCCGCAAGACACTCAACAAAATTTTTTTTTTTATTTGACACGCTTTTTGTAGTTCAGTCTGGCCGTGACTAATTTGCAACCTGCTTCCGGAACTACGACAGCACCTGCCAGCGGTCCGCAAGGGGTCCCCACACATCCATGGCTGAGAACCACTGGTTTACATGAACGGGTCGTACAAGACAAGTGGACGCAATGGGAAGCGGACCCCTACGACGATCACACTTATTGCCAGCTCCCGAGAGTCGGTCTACGACCCCCTTCCCTGGTAGAGAGTTTGTCAGATGAAACATTTTCTTTTACAGTGGAGTCACACATGATGTTTTTGATCAGCTGCTAAATGGGGTGCAGGCACTGGGGACGGCTCGTAGGAAGCTTTGCACAGGAGACAAACTCCAAATGTGCCTCATGAGGCTACGCCTTGGTCTTCTTTATGGCCACATTTCTAGGATTTTTAACGTGTCTGTCAGCACAGTTGGCACTATCATCAAAACCATGCTAGCTCTTCTGAAGAAGATAATGAAACTGGTTGTAGTCTGGCTGTCGAGACCCCAGATCCAAAACAGCATGCCCCACCCTATTGAAAAAACCCATATAAATGTTATACAGGAAGTGTTACAGGAAGGCGATTGCTGTATACTTTCGTATGGGAAGTGTTACAGGAAGCCCTTTCCTGTATACTTTTGTATGGGAAGTGTTACAGGAAGCCAATTCCTATATGGGTTCTTTGTATAGGAAACCAGTTCCTGTATGGGAAGTGTTACAGGAAGCCCTTTCCTGTATACTTTTGTATGGGAAGTGTTACAGGAAGCCACATCCTGTTTATTCCTATATGGGTTCTTTTTATAGGAATCCAGTTCCTGTGTTACAGGATGTCAGTTCCTGTTTATTCCTATATCGGTACTTTGTATAGGAAACCAGTTCCTGTATGGTCTGTGAGGAAACAAATCGACTCCTGTATACACTCAAACAGGAAAACCTATAAGATTACTTACATATAAAGCCACAACCTGTATAGCCTTAATTATATGGGATGTCAAACTCCATTAGGGCCATTAGAGGAAATAAGATTTTACTCTTTCAAACACGTCTCATATACCATTTTAGAGCGCAGCTCTTAGGCGCCCGTTTCCGACTTGAGCGCCGTCGCCGTCGGCGTAACCGCGCGGTGCATGATGGGTAAATTTCCCTGCTAAATTTAGCGGAAAAATTTTTCCCGAGCGGAAAAATTTTTCCCACTAAATCTAGCGAAAAATTTTCCTCGCTAAATCTAGTGGAAAATTTTCCCCGCTAAATCTAGCGTAAAATTTTACCCACTAAATCTAGCGGAAAATTTTCCCCGCTAAATCTAGCAGAAAATTTTCCCCGCTAAATCTAGCGGGAAATTTTCCCCGCTAAATCTAGCGGTAAATTTTTCCCGCTAAATCTAGCGAAAAATTTTCCCCGCTAAATTTAGCGGAAAAATTTTCCCGCTAAATCTAGCGGGAAATTTTCCCCCCTAAAGGTCGAGGTCACGTGACCCACCCCCCCCCCCTGTGCCTTCTCCTCCTCCTCAAGAGCTGCGCTCTAATTCGGCGTTACAGGGAGTTATAAACGGCTTTCTTTTTTTGTTTTTGTGCTCTAGTACTAAATGTGCCGGTTCTGAAAAAGGCATCTGTGCATGTATCCAAAGCTAGTCGTAGCCTACTAAGTTTAGTGGAAGCATGACTCCGCTCAATTTTGTGGATTCTGTGACCACCTGACATCATAGGTCCGTAACCTACAAATTCACGGTACACGAGGAGGAGGGGGTCACGTTACCTAGAGACCACGCAACCCCCCTCCCTCTTCCCGTCCCTTCACCCTCCCTGCACGTGTCCGAAGCCGCCCTCCCCCAGACCCCTTCCTGTGCCCCCCCCCCCTCACTCACCGGGCCCCCTCGCCCCAGTCCCTTCACCCCTCTATGTGTGTCCGAAGCCATCCCCCCAGTTCCTTCGCCCTCCGTTCTCCCCCCTTCACCCCCTCTGTGTGTGTCTGTCTCTAGGTTATGTGACCTATGACATCACATGATCATAACTATGATCAAATGATCAAAATTAAACAAAAGCCACTAGCGCACTTATGTCGCATTCAGTCAAACGACGTATTACCTAATATTTTATGTTTGTAGTGCTTCCAGAGATGCAGAGTTTTAATGGTTTTATCAATATATGGGTAAATAATTATCAAGATATATCGATCCACATGATTCAAATTTCCCTTCATGCAACTGGAATTCAATAAATGAAGCATTATTAACGACATGGTGTAAAAATCAAAAATAGAATTGTAACTTGCAGACAAAAACTCTGCATATATAGTGCTACTCAATAACTATAAAGCTCCTTGAAGGCAAATCATATGACTTGGTCATTAGATTGGCAGTGAACAAACCTGCAGCTCTTTGAAAGTAATTTTGGTATTTTCATTATCTTTCATAACTTACAACATAATAGTGTGAAATATGAAAAGATTTGTTATGCTGTTCCTAGTTTATATTTGCCTCTTATGGCTATCCAGCTTGCCTTGCATGCCTAGCTACACAGAAGGTTAATAGGCTCAAATTATTCTACCAGTAAGTCAACAACTAGTACGGTCTGTCCATCAGTGACATTGTTTTAGTGAACTCCAACCGACTATATAGCAAGTAATATGACAAAACAATATTCAAGTTTTTCTGCCACAAGGATGCCTTTTTGTAGATTTTTTTTTTTTTTTAAGCTCCGTTACAAAGTGGAACAGGCTTCCTTTGCAGATGGTAAACCTTGACTGCATTGATAAATTATCATCCAGCTTTCAACCACTCATTCACAACACAGATGGGACCAAGCAACTCACCAGTATCCTTCACTTTATGAACATTCTTGTGTCCTTTCTCACCATTGTGTGAACTTTAACCTTGCTTCGGCAAGCGCTTGTGTATTCTGCGATCATTGTTACTGGCCTTTCTGATGTAAAAATATAAAGGATAGGCACTGACTTTTCTGTGCCTGTGCCCACATCCATTGACAGTATCATTTTTGTTTCTTTATACCCTGCTGTACTATCATTAATTGTGTTTTTGTGCATTGCCTTGGTCTCTTCACAGCCGGGCAGCAAGTTCCCCGAATAAATAATAAACAAATTTGCTAAAACAACACTTTTGTAAAAAAAAAAATATTTAAAACTAAGCTGGTAAAGTTCCATGCCATTTAATGTATAGCTACTACAAGTTGCAAAACAACAAACAACTTCGTAAGCATGAGCTACAAAGAACAAAATAATTCAGGTCATTCACAAAAACGAGCTGACCAAGTCACATATATTTTATTACAAGTGGCAAAACAAACACAAAATAAATGGGTGAGCCTGAGCTGCAAAGAACAAAATATTTCACCTCATGTTCAAAACAAGTTTGGTAGAGTTAGACATTGAAACTATGCCTGTCATAAGTGACGAAAAAAAAGTAACAAACTAATTCAGGTTATTTACAACACAAAACTCATAAAATTACATACAGCAAGCATATCTGTGATAAGTGACAAAACAACTTGGTGAGCCTGGACCATGAGCAAATCTGGTCACTTACTAAACAAAATAAAATGAATACATAAGAAAAATAAGATATCTAACTAAGGAGACCATCAATTTCTCAACTTGTTTTTCAGACATATTCAGCACTAAGGCCTTGTTATCTATAGTCAGTGACAGATTAAAGGCCGACATATGCTTTGTATATTCCATTTTTTTTGCACTTTCTATTCTCCCAAGTATGCCCTCTCCCCTTTTCACCTTTTAGCAGCATGGATCCCCTCACAGTTTGGGAGAGGAGGAAGCCAAGAAGATTATCTTCCCTGTAGAAGATTGAGGTCATACATTGGCCTTTAAGAGTAAAGTGGAAGCTGTGCCTCCAACGCGAGGTAGCCTTGATAGCACAAGCATGCACGCGCAGCTCAAGCATGGCGAAAGGTAACGAGCGTGTGCTGAACGCGGAGTTTCCATTTTACTTTTAACGTGTCACTGACTATAGCAGGTGTTGGCAGCACCCAGAGAGAAAACTCTACCAGCCTTTAATCATTCACTCAAATGAAAACGGTACAACTATTGAAGAGTGTAAAGGGTAGTCCAGATGGACACATGACTCCGTATTCCAGTGCCTGCATGCAAGTTTTGACAGATGGGACTGCCATCTTCCAGCTGTAACGTCGTTTTCAATATAACGTTTCTTAGGAGAATTGTGAAATCCCTTGAAAACTGCCTATAAAGAAGGCCGCTAGACTTCAACCACATGACAAGAGGTGTATAATCATTTTAAGCAGCCGGATGCGACTGAAGGACATCATTCCTGTGCACTAAAAACACATGCACATGAAAAACAGTGGCACATATGCAGTGATGGAAGCGGCATTTGACCTTTTGTAGCAGGTTCTGTAGCAGGCAAAATATTTGTTTGGAGCAGCCACTGACGCTTTTGGAGCAGATGCCAACATCTGTTAGCACATCACTTGAGAATGAAAAAGTGATAGCATCTCTAAATGAGTTCATTAATGTAAGTGATCAAGGGTTCCTCTTTGATACTTGAGAATATTCCTATCACAGTTTGTGATAAGCAAAAATAAAGCATAAAAGGAACACACTATTGTTAAATAAGGCTCTAGTCAGAGAAGGTTTCATTTACAATGAGTATTAAAAAATGGTTGAAAAGTGAATCATAGTGCATTGGGATAAATCCTCTCTCCCCTCTTCATTTCACACTTGGCAGTTTGTCTAGCCTGTAAATATAATTTTTTTTTTAATGCCAGCAAGAATTAGCATATCCGCTAACACGTCTACCAATAAAAACGAGTCTCGTAAGTTTAATGAACCTACCAAACTCAAGACTCTAATATTATAAACTGCAAAAACAACCATCCAAAAATAGTGTAAGAGGCTACATGCATACTTTAAAGGCGATACTGCTTTTTAGCGGCGTAGGAACCAAAGTTGCATCAAAGTTTGCTGCACTTTCGATCGACAGCTGCACGGACTGTTGTATTTATTCAAATATATATATAGACTCGTGCTTTCTTCTCTTTTTGTTAAATTAGAGATTAACTTACAATTAGGACAAGAAGGTCGACCCATAATAATTCTGAACACAATTTGCGTGCCTATTGCGCTAAGCCAGGCGCTCCCCCAGGTAAGCCGCTGCTCCTAGCACTTTGGTGCAAAGCGGTGAAGCTCGGCGCGCGCACTCTAGTGAGAGGTTGTGAAGGTTGAGGCGAGCGGCGCAAGTGTCACGGTACTCTGCAGCTTCGGCAAGAGAGGTCTCGTGTACTGACCTTCGCACATCGTACCTTCGCCAAGAAATGTTTGCGCATCGCAAGCATCAAGTTACCGGTGATCATTGCGAAACCGAGTACAATGTCATCCCGTATTGAAAATCGCAGTCGCGAGAATGCCGCCGACGTCGCACTCATGACGCCGCCAAAGCAGCCGCCAACATAATCCTGGAAGCCGCTATTGTTTTAACTCTGCTCGTCTTGGCTTTAGAGAACTTCTCATCTTGAATCCTCCTTGGAGAAGCACAAAGACTCTTTGCGTACGCACGCTATTTCCGAGAAATAGCGCACGCTAAAATTGTGCACGCAACCCGCGAAACCTGGTTTGCGTTCGGAGCATGCGCAGTGGCGACGACGCTATTCTTTGCGTACGCAAAGCTTTAGCGTGCGCTATTCTAAAACTTCCTAGTATGTGTTCGAGCCTTCGGCTGTACTCTAAACTAAGATTAAACAAACTATACACGTAGACGCTGTGAAATTAATATTTTTAAAATGTTTCTTTCCTTCCACCTCTCTAAAGAGTAGGGTGACCCCAATAATAATCTTTTTTTTTTTTTTTTTGCTTTAACCTATCTTGGGGCAAGTGTTGTGCAATTCTTAGCAAAAATGGCATTTTGGCGCAAGGTATAGCAGACTTCCCATCATGGCACAATTTGGTGCAAAAGGCGCAGCACTTCCATCACTGCATATGTCTGTGTTGACACTCCTCATTTGAGCAGAAAACATCAGCGACTCATGTCATCTCAATCCCTTTCAATTCTGTTTGGGAGCTTACAAACAAAAGCCTTGTTACCAATATCTACAAACACACACACAGAAGATATCAGAGATAGGGGAAGTGCTTGAATGATGTTGCAAAGAGTCTGACCCCATAATTACAGAACTGTCACTCTTTTTTTCACGGGTGTACTGCCAGCTTGTGATGATGTTGCCCTCAAAAACAAACCGGAAGTACTCTCCTACCGAGACTGTCTGAGGGTACCCAGCTTGAAGGAGAGCTTCTTGTTCACTGGCTGAAAGGTTGGTAACATTTCTTGCCTGACCCAGCAGAGTTGCACCATCAACCTCACATGCCGTCTGGACAAGCCGATGCTTGAGCATCTTGTCACATACAGCTTTCACAGGCGATGAAATGCTTAATGTTATGGGCAACAACTCTAATTCTTGTGCCATGCAGACACGCTCCAAGATCTGCAGGGGTACACCCTTAGCAGCTGTTACACATTTGACAAGCTTACCGTTGCCCGTCTCAAAAACAAACGCAGAGTGTGCCCACAGCGGTCCCAGGTCACGCACTGACTTTGCCAGATGCAAGAGCTGATGCATGTTGAATGTCATCATTTTCGTGTTGTATAGTCGTAGCACCTGGTCCACGAACCTCTTGAGGAGTGATTCTAAAATAGAGAAAATTCAATTAAGAATTTATGGTAGAATGGCACAAAAGCTAGCGCAGATCTTCAAAAAACAATATTTGATGGGTACCAAATTCAAACATTCCAACTGAAGAGGCACGAAATTATTATAAAACCGAAAGTGCTGCTGCTACTATACTCCGTTCAAGGCTAAGCGGACAGGACGGAAGAAGCAAGTTACTTTTGGGGCCAGTCAACGGTTGGTCTCGCACCACATGGTCATGCTCTCCATGTGCACTCATTCACACACAGCGGGGTCAGGTGATGAAAGGCAGGCGATTGATTGGTTCGGCAAGCATGTAGGTTCTTCCGTCCTGCCATGTCAGCTTAGCGGTGCATGCAGTAATGCAGTAATGTGGCAAAACTATTAGGACATAAAAAACCATGGTCATAAACGCGGTTTATAAGGACCACGCTCATAACTTCCCAATCAAATTTTAAAGCATGTTTCTAGATTTAGTTAAAGACCACTTTGGCTGTATTGGCCAGGGTGCTACCACCCTGAACTTAAATGGCAAGCACATATTCAGTCTTCTGAAACATACCTAACTGTAGTTGGTGACAAAAAAAAAAGTACAGCGAGGTACGCCCCTCCAACAGATTCACACCACTCCGTCAGCCAATTACAGTTTCAGCTCGTTAATTCGAACTCGAGGAGGACCAAAGCTTTAATTGTTCAATAATGCGGAGTTCGAACTAAAAGAAGTATTTTTTAATGAAGTGCTAACGCTTCACTTGATGCAAAGGAGTGCACGGTAACAGAGAAACACTCCCGGATTGTAAAAATTGCATGGCTAATAAAGCATACCCCTTACCCATGAAGCACAGGGAGAAAGCAGCGCCGCGTTGCTATGCACAATCTAAGATGCGAAAAGTGAGCAACGTGCGTGACACCACCGATTCATATAAGATGGAAATTACGCTGCTTTGGTCGCCACGCGTTACATACTTTCAGGCTTTCAGGTCAGATGGCCGTATTTGCAAACATTAGTGCTGTACCAAAGCAAGGTCTACAAGAGAACAAATAATACTTGGTATGGGGAAAAACTGTCCTACCGGCATGGCTGATCATTTCTTGCGATATCCTTGTCGACAGCAGTATCCATATCGCCTCCGCAAGCAGGCACCAATGCTTCCAGTAGCGGTGAGGTAGCAGGTTCTCCAGACAAGGCACACTGTAGTAGAGTAGCCAGTTCCGCCACTCATTGGCTTTCCAATAGCTCCGCTCACAGAGAGAGCGTGGCAGGCGAGTGATGCAGTGAGGTGGCCGGATGAACATCAGGAGCTTGTTTGCAGATTCCAGGGACTGGGGACTTCCTGGAATTAATACAAACACAAGAGATGTGCCATTAGCACTTAATGTGCTTAAGCAATAGCTATGCGAGTACTTTTTCATCATTAAAACCGGAAACGACGGAAAAAACGCATTTAATAGATCACTATACTTTTATTATTGAATATGTGGCTTACACGACTTACTCTTTTTGTGCATCGTGACGTCGCCATGCAAAATAGAGCATACCTGAACAGCCAATTATGCGGTGGTCTTCGTGCAGCAATAAGCAAAAATTCTGAGCAGCAAATATCCTTCCTGCGTTGATCAGCAGTCGATGATAGAGTTTCAGTAAAAATCTCACGACTTAATTTCTTGTTTTTTTCTAAAACAGAAAGTAAGGAAGATATGATCCGGAACCTCCTGAAGTCCAGAGGCACTGCTCTTCCTGTGATCTTTGAGGACCCAAAGACTGCCATTCAGGTGACCTTCTACCTATATGTCTCAGATTAGTAGTAATATATACATTTTTCAGGCAAGAAGGGTCAAGTTGTTCTCTCAGATGGATGTCGCCCACCTCACCAACCTTGTGCATCTCGCTCCATGGATAATTGCCATAAACGAGCCGTCGGCAAGTGACTCGTATGATATCTGGCTCGACCTCATAAGTGCAATAGAAAAGGAATGTGTCCCCATCAAGAACAGCACTGGACGGCGGAGGTCTCCCTGGATAACAGGGAGCATCATTCAGCTCACTCGAAAGAAGCGCAAACTCTTCAGACGGGCAAAGAAAACTAACCACCCGCGCCACCTCAGTATGGCACGGCAAGCCCAGAGAGATTTAAAGAAAGAAATCTACACCTCGCACAGGACTTACGTGGAGACCATTGCCCAGAAGGCAGCCCGATCACCGAAACTGTTCTGGTCATATGTTAACCATCGGAGGAAGTCGTCGTCCTCGCCAGAGTTCACGGTCGATGGGACCGTTGTGGAGAGTCCCCAAGCTGTTGCAGAACTCTTCAGTGCCCAGTTCTCCACGGCTTGCCAGGTGCCACGTGCTTGCCAGGCGCCACGTGCTTGCCAGGCCGGCAAGCGAGGTATAAGCTAAACACACAGAAAAAAAGGAAAGAAAAGAACCCGAGCACATCGATGCAAGACATCACGAACCAGGGTTAAGAAGTTCTTGGAGCGCTTCGTGCAACGACTGAATTCGAGACAAACAAGCGCGCTGTGCGAGTTCAACGTGCAGACATTGCCTTCATTGTTTTAACTCACTTCCCTTCAACTTTCTTTCGCGGCAGATTTTTCAATAAAAGATTTTACTCTCTCTCTCTCTCACGTACCGGGGTCTCTCCCGAAAGAAAGCCCACCGAGAAAAACCTAGGTAACCAATACTTCGACAGAGAAGTCTTTGAGCTAAAGAGGGATTTTTGTAGTAGCGTATTAAACAAGAACAGGAATGTTGATGAACATACGGCGGTATTTAGTTTCATTTTAGAAAGCGCCATATCTGCAGCGACGTGGGGACGGCAACACCCGACGTCGCGCTACCACGGTGACTGGCAGACAGGGACCAAAAATAGTTTTCTTACGGCCGTTGCTTTCAGCAGCGAGTGCTTCAGCTCACAAAGGAACTCCCGCCGCGCAGAAACGTGGTTTCGTTTCATAGCATGACGGCATGGCTGGTACCCCAGCACGTTAGCGTCGGAGCGCCGCACACGCCCACGTCTATCGTAAAAAAAAAAATAATAATAAATAAATAAATAAATAAAAAAGAAAAAAAAAAGCGAGACGATGAGGACGCGGAACGCCGCCTAGCTCACCGCGTGCTCAATTACGGTACTCAGTTTAGTTTCGGCTTAGAAAGGCGACCAAACTTGGTCCTTTGGCGCAGGCTTGGCGCAGATTACCCATATCTTGGAAAAATGTAGCAGGATGTAGCAGGGTTAGCCCCTTGGCACAGTTTGGCGCAATTGGCGCAGCAATCACATCACTGTGCTGTGCACAGTTCAAACGGCATCACTTTAAATTCGTACAGTCCGTCCGGCGTGATGAAGGCAGCATTCTCACGATCACGTTCGTCGACCTCGATCTGCCAGTACCCACTTTTTACGTCCATCGACGAAAAGTATCGGGTGTGGTGCAGCCGGTCCAGAGTGTCGTCGGTCCGTGGCAGCGGGTAGACGTCCTTTTTTGTTACTGCGTCCAGCCGGCGATCGTCCACACAGAACCTCAGGGTTCCATCTTTCTTCTTCACCAAGACTATTGGGGAAGCCCACGGACCGTTTGAGAGCTGGACGATGTCCTCATCAAGCATTTCCTGAACTTGCTTCTGCATGACTTCCCTTTCTTTCACGAAAACTTGTTACGGTGGTCGATGCACAGGAAGTGCGTTGTCAACAGCAACTATTCTATGCTTTGCAATCGTCGTCTGGCGCACCTTTGATCACGTAGCAAAGCACTTATTAAACTCAGCCAGGAGGTCAGTCAGCTGTCGTCGGTGGGGAAGGGGGAGGGTAGGGTCAATGTCGAGCTCAGAGGATGATGCTGTCTCGCGTTGCGACAAGGGGGAGTCTTCAGAGGTTACGGCGATTGTGGCTGTGTCCTGGAGCTCCTTCATGTGTCCCACGGTGGTACCTTTTGTAAGGTGCTGAGCCTCTTGTCGGAAGTTTGTTACAAGGGCAGCGGTGCGTCCATCTTGAAGCTTCGTTACGCCTCTGGCGACACCGACCCCTCCACCTAGGAGCAGTTGAACATTACCTTCCAGCAGGGCATCTCCGCAGATTGCTGTTTCGGTTCCGACGGGCACCCGCACACTTGAGCGCGGTGGCAATTTCAAGTGCTCGTACAGTACACGCGCTGTGGCTGAGGCGGCCGACGTTGTTTCCTGATTCCCGTACGTCATAACAGGTTTCCGCAGTGTCCACTGGTTGGCTTCCAGGTCGAAGACGGCGCTGTATTGGCAAAGAAAGTCCATGCCGAGTATAAGGTCTCTTGCACAGTCTCGTCGAACAACGAACTTCACCGGACATGTCTCACCGTGAATCTCGACGCGAGCGGTGCACACGTCCCGACTTGTGTGATGAGGTGCCCACCGGCAGTTCGTATCGGTGGACCATCCCAAGGCGTCGTCACACGGAGTAGTCTGCTCTGGTGTCGACGAGAGCCGACGCGTCGTGGCCTTCGATAACGACGTTTAGGTTATTCTTTACCGTCGCAGGAGCGTCGTTAGAGTGGGGGCCCTCCAACGTTCGTGGAGGATGTTTGCGCCGGTCATCTTCGGCAATACCACCTCCAGGGGTTGCCGCGCCTAGTTTCCATGGCGAGCGAGGGGCGACAGGTTTTCACGTCGGGGTCGGTTCATCGGCGAAGCTGGACGTCGTGGAGACGGCGACCGCAACTCTTGGCGGGACGCAGGCTCGAGAAACTGAGGTCGTCGCAGGTACTCGTCGACCTCCCGAGGGAATTCACCGTAACGGGGACGCGGGTCGTTTGGATGGAGCCCACGCAGCTTGAGACGTTAGTATGGGCATCGGCGGTAGGTTTGGTCTGCTTCCCCGGAGTGGAAGCACAGAGGGCGTCGGTCGGGCGTCCTCCACACGTCTGTTTTTCTGGGTGCAGACTGTTCCGGACGTACGTACGGGACCCGTTCTTCTTGTAGTCGGAGGTAGTGAGGCGCTGGGGCGTCTCGTCGAGGTGGCGACATGTATTGGCGAGCAGCCGGTGGTAATCGTCGCGCCACTGAAGCGTACGTTACCACCGGTCCTTTGGGTTCAGCGATTGACAGGGAACTCCGCTTGAAAGGCTCAATGCACTTCTTGAACAAGCTCGGTGACTGAGAGCGCAGCTGGTCGTTTTGCTGCCGGCACCAACTTCCTAAGCTCTTCGCAGACAATGTCTCTGACCATCTCATGGATTGCAGAGAGGTCAGAGCTGCCGGAACCGATGCTGCAGGTAGATGGTGGAATCACGGTGGTGCCAGTATACCGCTGGTAATGATTCACCCTAGCGAGGAGCGCTCTTTCAAGGTTGGTTGCCTCCAAGACGAAGCTTTCCACTGTCAACGGAGGAGTTTAGACAAGGTCGTCGAAAATGTCATCCCTGACACCTCGCATGAGTACCCGCAGCTTCTTTTCATCAATGGCCTGCGGGTCAGCGCGGGCGAACAGGCGGAGGACGTCTTCAGTGAAAGATGTAATGCTTTCCTTGGGTCCCTGGTTTCTCCCTTGAAGCAGGTCTTCGGCCCGCTCACGCCTGTGTTGACTGACAAATGTTTCTTTTGACTCGTTCTTAAAAACTTCCCATGTGGTCAAGGCGACTACGTGATTTTCATACCATTGCCTTGCTGTTCCTTCCAGTGAGTAGATGTCCTGGAGGCGTTGCTCATCAGTCCATCCGTTGTGGCGGACCACTCGGTCGTACTGCAGGAGCTAGTCTCCTACGTCCTCGTAGATTTCACCGCGAAATGGCATCGGCATGCGGGGAACCACAGGCAAGAACATGTAGGACGACGCTGCTGGAGGGTTTGCCTTCAGTTGGGCCGTGGAGCTCGTCGGCTTTGATGGCTTCTTTGTCGTGTCTGGCAGTGGTCCAAACTCAGGGCATTGTCCTTGCAGATGCTGGCTTGCCCGGGGCCCTGCCTCAACCACGAATCGTCGACTTGGAGTGGGGCTTGTGGATCGGGTCCTCGGAGGGGTAGGGTTAAGAAACATAGGGTGCGTGCCCCGCACCTCCACCAGAATGTCACGGGTGGTGATTAAAAGAACAATAAACAAACAGGAGGAAATAAATGCTTACTGGGGCGAACTTGTGCCCAAAACAAAAAGTAAACAGAAGAGCAGAGCGTCGCGGACGTCGAAGTAACAGCAGGTTCGAGCGCTAGGGCGACACTGACTCCGGCTCGCCACGCGGAGCCTCTTTTTTACACGCGTGGGCTCCAAACGGCCTAGAAGATTCGGCGCATAGAACATTCTGACCTTGAACAAGCAACACGGTTCTCGGATTTACCAGAACGTCACATTACAGAGTCAACAAAAATGTGTACCCGCAGCCAGGCATCGAACCCTGGCTTTTTGCGTGTAAGGCAAGCAGGATAACCATTAGGCCACGAGCGCGCTGCTGCTTGGTCAGGTGTGCGCGCGGCAATATATGACATGCTTAATTCTTTTTTTACCTGGGCTTCATCTTTATAGCACTTTGTTTCTTGGCTGGTGTTGAAATATATATTCAATGGCATGAGGAAATCAACATAACCAGTCATAAAAATGTCTGTACACATTTTGAAACTCCTCTCTCGAAAGTCGGTACCTATTTGGTAGACACTGACCAGACAAACAAGTGCGAGCGCACGCCATAAACAGTGCACATGCACTGCACGATTGAGACTGGACCGCACAGAGTTTCGAGGGCATCAACTTTCCGTGGCAATGCAGTGAAAGGAAGCGTGAGCACTGAGCGATAGCTATATGTAGCTATACACGCCACATGCGCACTCGTCTTCTCGTCAAAAATGCCAAAGAAAAAGCTCCAGATAAGCGGGAAATCAGGTATGTCGTACTTAGTCCGTCCATCAACAATAAATGTGCCAAAGATAATAGAGGCTTTAACAGACAGTTTTTTCCCCCCAATGACGACACCCGATAACAATATTGTGTGTGTCCAAGGCAACCGGAAGGGAGAGGAGGTATCGTTATCAAGGCGAAAAAACAATCTGCTAAAACGCCCTAATAACGGTGACCGAATGAAAGCAATACCCCTAACGCAATCTAAGCGTTCGGATACCAATGTGCTCGTATTGGTGTGCTGTGATCACGGCCAGCAATGGCATTGCCCTGGTATGACTGCACATCTACTAAGGTGGAAACTCGCTTTGATTATAGTCATTGAATTGTAGAGGCACCCACGAATTTGTTTTTTTTTTAAATGATTCACGCTGTCATTACAGCTAAGGCAGCAGCATTTTGCAATAATACAAAGCGTATGCAAAAACGGTCCTACTGCTTATCATGCTCAAATTGTACTTTTTACTGGCGAAAGGGCAAAAACCAACAAAGCGCCACCTCGCTGCAAAAAATATCGGACACGGTTTCGGACCCCCTCAAATGAACAGCCTCTATGGGAGAATCCACAACAGAGTTGATCTAGTAACGGTTTCCGTGTGCTCGTCGTCTACTTTCTGCGCTCACAGCCGTCGAAGCTCATCTGCTTAGTTGGCTTTGGTGACAGACGTTCGAAATGGCAGCGAACGAGGTGCAACCATTCATGCGTGGTTATTGTGACTTGCTGTTTTAAACATTAGAATTGACAGTGCACCATAACCAGTTCATGCACCGTCCAGAGGAAGGCATACTCCTTTCCAAAAAAGGGCTCCTGGCCGTTTCATTTTCAGTGCTTGTGCATATGGCGTGTGATTGTTCGCTTTTTGAAGCAACAAACATGCACATTCTGGTCTGAGGGCTTGTAAATATTGAAATGATGTATACCTGTTATTATCTTACGTTCAAGTCTGAAAATGTTAGAACGCAGATGTGGAAGAAATGTTTTCCAGGAGTGTGCATAATAGTTCTTGGAAGCAGTGAAGGCTTTGAAGATTTTATGTAAATGATTAGTCAATAACACCACCCGCTCTCCCACCCTAAGAAAATGGCGTTTAGTTTGAAAGTTGTCTGTGAACTTTTTCATTTGTTTTTAGCATCAGAATTAAGGTAATTAAGTTACATATATCACTGATTACCACTATACTGTGTGGAAGATGATTCTAAATTTCCGCAAAATGTAGTCGATGTAAATTATGATGTGTGGAACTTGTATGTATAGGGTATGTGGAGTATAATTACAGCGATTGCGCTAACTAATAAAAGCAAACTTTTGATGTCCAACTAAAAGTGGCAAGTAATTTCGATATCAGTAAGAGCCCAAAAGGAAGGTGACCAAGTAGAGCCGGTGTACGCCCAGCAAGGAGGTGTACATGTATTGGACATGACCAGTCGTACTGGCCTTGATCGAACGCTGTGCAACGATGGAGAAAAAAAGTAATCCTGTCTTCAGCACATTCCGGAAAGGGTAAAACGATACATTTTCAGGTCTTTTGTATTATCGTTGTGAAATGAAGAAAATGCATACTCATGCCACAACTCCGTAATCATGATTTCCTCTTTTTTTTTTGGTAACAGATTCTTATTTTATTTATGTTTTTAATGAAGGAAAAGATGTCTTTGCTTACCTGGGACTAGACAATTTTGTACCATCCCATCACTTCGGAAGGCCCCGAGATGGCTACAAAATGCCTCGAATCGCCATTACATGGCGCTCCATTGAGATGCCAAGTGTGGCAATTAATATTTGGGAGCGTTCATTTCAACAATCCTGTCACAAGAAACTAAATTGTCTAGTAATTTATTTCAGGGTGGCCGAGGCCCTCACTGAGATGGGGTACCCGGTCACTGAGGAGCAGTGTCACAATAAATGGAAAATTAAAAAAAAATGTATAAAGGGGTTAAGGACCACAATGCCAAGAGCAGCAAAAACAGGTGCACATTTCAAGTTTCTATTTTTATATTTCTTAAGAAAGATTTAGATGAAATCTTTCAATAATGTTTTAATCTCGCAGGAAGGATTGGCCATTCCTCGAGGAAATTAATGACATTTTCAGGCGAAGGCCGGAGGTGGTCCCCTCGGCTGTTGCAAGCACCTCAGCTGGCCTGAGCATCAGGGAAATCAGAAAGGAGCCGAAGGCAGAGTACCAGCGGAGGAATTAAGAGAAAGTCCAAACTCTCAGAGGCACAAAAATTGCTGTCCAAACAAATGGTCTTAAAAGAAAGTAAAGTCAAGGCCCCGAGTAATTTAATTGTTTCTTTGAAGATTTTATAGAACTGAAGAAAGCAGAGAAAGTCAGAGTGGAAGAAGAGCCATAATGTTTGACACTTCATGATCATGAATTTAACTGATGCAAGCAAAAGAGATATAAAGAGGAGATCACCTATAGTCCGTTGCAACTCAAGAAGTTAGGGTGAGGGTAAGACGGGTCGAGGAGGAGGAAGCAGGCGGAACGCTAATGCGGTGTTCACACGAGGGAGAAACCCCCTCGACGGAGCTGCGTGACGTCAGCCGGGGAGGCGTCTCCCAGCGCAGCTGGCGCAGCCACCTCAGCTCCGCAGAGGTCGAGACGGAGAAACCGGCGCGACCGGCGGGGGTGGGTGATGTCAACGTTGTCAGACGAATTTAGCGGTTTCTACTCTCGACACCACCGCTGCACGCGTGCAGACGACAGCGCCGGAGAGCTACGGCCGGGAGTAGAAAACATGGAGGCCTCGATGAAACGGCGGTACGCGCTCATGGCTGCAGCATTTATAGAGACCGAGGACGACGACGATTTCCTTAGTGGTGAAAGGAACGGCTCATGCTGGATAAAAGAATGGATGGAGCACAAGTCCCGTGGCATCCAGAATCAGCTCTATGAAGAACTTCTGCAGACAGATCCTGATGATGATGATGATGATTGGGGTTTTTTGGCACAAGAGCAACTTAGGCTATACCTATTGCGCCAAACAAAGGTTTTTCCAAGGGGCTTAAAAGTATAATCTATGAGAACTGCAAGCTACAGCTGGTGTAAAAGGCCAGCTTTATGGAGGAAATTTAAAACTCGATTGAATGGTACCAATGGTTGATCGCCAAGCAGAAAATATGGATGGAAGGGAAGGTGATCTCGAAAAAGTTCTGGAAAACATGATCGCCGCTCTTTGTTTAAAAATTTACAATGCCACAGGATGTGCAAAACGGTCATTGCTTTCCCACACTTGTCGCAAAGTTTAACATCCTCGCCACAGAGCAGGTGCAAATGAGTCAAACGGGTATGACCGATTCTTAAACGGCAGAGGAGAACTTCAGCCTGACGGTCTTTATGGAAGGAACTCTCCCAGACCCCCAGTTGGGGCTTAATAACATGAAGCTTGTTCTCGTTTTCCCTATCCCAGTCCAACTGCCATGACTTCAGAATTGATTTCTGGATAATTGGTTTCAGGTCTTGGTGTGGCAAGCCAAGAGGCGATTTTGGGCACTCTTTTGCAGAGCCAGCAAGTAAGTCCGCTTTCTCATTGCCAAAAATACCCACGTGGCTCGGAACCCAGCAGAATTTGATCAGGTGTCCTTGCTGAAGTGCTCGGTTTAACCGTACCCGAAGATATTGCACGAGAAGATTCTTGCTGTCTGCTAAGGACGAAATGGCTAGAAGAACACTCTGGGAGTCGACAAACAGAATTGCTTTCATGATATTGTTCTCCAATAAGTTCTCAACAGCCATTAAAATGCCGTACAGTTCAGCAGTAAAAATATTTGCAAAAGTGTGGAGTTGTTGTACTTTCCTGAAGGCAGTGGAATAAACCGCACATCCAACAAAAGTTGAGGTTTTCGATCCATCAGTGTAAAAATGCGAGTAGTCCTTGTATTTCTGTTCCAAATCGGCAAACTCCTGCTGAAGAACAAGTGGAGAAATGGCTGTTTTTCTGTACTTGGATAGTGACCAGTCACAAGAAATTGGCAGAATGTCCCAAGGCGCAACTCTCTCATGGCTCCTCAGCAAGGCAGCCTCACTAAAGGAAAGGTGCAGCGATGTTGCCATGCTTTGAACTCTGAAACTCAGGGGCCGAACAATACTCGGCTTGTTTTCAAAGAGTCGGAAGGATGTAGAGGGTTGGAGGGCATCAAAAGAGGGATGCTGAGGATAGCTGAATATCTTGTAAGCATAACAAAGACTCAAATATTGCCTTCGTCTTTCAAGGGACATTTGATGTGTATCAGCATACAGGCTAAGTACAGGTGATGTTCGGAACGCCCCGGTGGCGAGTCGGAGCCCGAGATGATGGACAGGGTCCAACATCTTTAGGGCAGACGGACGCGCCGACCCATAAACAATCGCGCCATAGTCCAAGCGGGACCGCACCAAGGAGTTATAGAGTCGCAGGAGGCACCGTCTGTCAGACCCCCAGGTCGTATGCGACAACACTTTGAGAATGTTTGATGAACGTAGGCATTTGTGTTTCAACTCTTTCAAGTGGGGTACAAAAGTGAGCTTTTTATCAAATATTATTCCTAGAAACTTGTGGGCCTCCTTTACAGATATAGCAACGTCATTCAAGTGCAACACTGGATCTGGAGACAGGCCACGGCGGAGTGAAAAGGGAACACAGATTGTCTTTTCGGGGGAGAATTTAAAGCCATTTTGATCAGCCCACTTGCTCATCTTATTGATTGTGAGCTGCAGTTGTCGTTCACAGCTGGACAAGTTACAAGAGGAAAACAATATCTGCACATCGTCCACATACATAGAATAGGATACAGATGGTGGTATAACCTTAGCCAGACTATTAATCTTTACAGCAAAGAGTGTAACGCTCAATACTCCACCCTGAGGGACGCCATTTTCTTGGAGAAAAACATCCGACAGGATGGAGCCCAAACGAACTTGGAAGGTCCAACCCGTCAAGAAACTTTGAATGCAGCGAAGCATGCGACCTCGGACACCATACGAATACAAGTCTCGAAGGATTCCATATCTCCAAGTCGTGTCGTAAGCCTTTTGTAGGTCAAAGAAGACAGAAACACAGTACTGGCGATGGACAAATGCTTCCCGAATAGAAGTTTCCAGGCGGACAAGGTGGTCTATCGTGGAACGGCCCGCTCGAAAGCCGCACTGATTCCTATCGAACACACCCTCTGCCTCTAAAAAGTGTACAAGACGGCGATTAATGAGTCTCTCGTAGGTTTTGCCCAGGCAGCTTGTCAATGCAATTGGGCGATAGCTCGTCGGTAAGGAGGGGTCTTTGCTGGGTTTCAGAAGAGGAATTATGTGTGCCATTTTCCAACAGTCAGGAAAACAGGCAGCATCCCACAATAGATTAAAGAAGGTGAGCAAACTGTTTAGAGATTCAGACGACAGTCTCCTTAGCATCTCGTATTGAATTCTATCCGGCCCAGCCGCAGAGTCTTTTTTGACGCCGAGAGCCAGTTCAAGCTCACACCGTGTGAATGGCTTGTTATATGGAACACCCTGAGCACCAGACAAAGAAATGGCTTGTTTTTCTGCTGCTGATCGAAACCTCTTAAAAGATTCACTATAATTGGCCGAATTAGACACTTCCTGGAAGTGTTTACCAAGAACATTTGCTTGTTCCTTAAGCGATGTTGTTGATGGAAAAAGGGGTATCCTAAAAGACCGATAGTCTCCCCTGATCTTTCTAAGACGATCCCACACTTCCTTTGAAGAAACGAAACTACTCAAAGAGGTGACATACTTTCTCCAAGAACTGCCTTTAGCTCGCCTTCGCGTCCAGCGAGCTTTGGCTCTTCTTTTCTTGAATTCAAGTAAATTCCTAGGAGTGGGATAACGTCTGAAGATGCACCATGCCTTGTTTTGCGCCTTGCGTGTTGTGGAGCAGTCCTTATTCCACCATGGCTTGCATCTCTTGGGGAGTCGTTCAGAGGTCTGGGGGATACTGTGTGATGCGGCATTTATAATCGCTTCAGTAACATACAGCGTGGCATCTTCAGGGCTCATGTTTATAAGAATAGACGAATCGATAAAAGCCTCCAAACAAAAAATGGACCAGTCAGCCTTTTCCAATTTCCACCTTGGGAGTCGTGTCGGAATAGAAGGAATTGGCATTGTACTTTCTAAAACAATAGGAAAATGATCACTTCCAAAAGGATTATTTAAAACCTTCCATGAAAAGCATGGAAGTAAAATTGGTGATGCAATGGAAAGGTCAATAGATGTAAATGATTGATGTGCTGCACTAAAAAATGTGGGATCCCTCCCATTAAAAAGACACAAACCAGATGATAATAAAAAACGCTCTACGACGCCTCCACGTGAATCCTGGCGAGCACTACCCCACAAAGGGTGGTGGGCATTAAAATCGCCTAAAATTAAAAAAGGTTGAGGTAATTGTTTTACAAGTGACTCAAGTTCACTGATATGCAGTGGAGAGTTGGGCGGCAGATAGAGAGAAACTACCGTGATCAAACGGTCAACAAGAAGGCGCACCGCTATAGCCTCTAAGGGCGTAGAAAGGGGGACCTCCGAACAAGCAACACCATTCTGCACCACTATTGCCACTCCTCCAGACGAGTTTGAGGAGATTCTGTCTTTTCTAAAAACTTGGTGCTGACGTAAAATTTGTGTATTAGTGTTATTTAAATGTGTTTCTTGCAAGCTGAGTGCAATGGGTCTCAGCTCATCCATAAAATAATTTACATCATCAATATTTCTGAGTAGGCCACGGCAGTTCCACTGCATAAAGTGAAAATTGGTCATTGTTTTAAAATTGAGTTAAAATATAAATAAAGAAGAAAAACTGGGAGAGTAAATAAAAGTTCTAAATAAAATAAAAGTTCTAAGGCTGCCATACGTGGCGAAACTTAACGCGCAATGTCACATTGGTGGTATCACCGGTTTTTTGCCCTTGTGCTTAGTCTTAATAGTCTGCCACTCCATGTCGTCTTGGTCAGACGCATGAGTGGCGACTTCTCCACACTCATCCATAGCCTCAGTTTCCTGAGGCGAGGCTTTTCCTGCAGGTTTTTTCAGGTTCGGGGAACGGGGCGTCATGCCCCGCCCGCGACCACCCCCAGCCAAAGAGGCAGAGGAGGTGCTGGGCGAAGCGTTGCCCAAGTCCACCCGTTCCTGTCCCTTAGGTGCTGCAGGTGCGGCACGAGAGCCATGCCGCTCCTTCGATGATGCTCTCTCCAGGGAGTGTGGGCGAGAGTGTCGACCCTTCTCCCTGGAAGGAGACTGCGGAGGAGGGACGGTTGCAGTAGCCACCGGCCCATCCTGGGTCTGGGAAACAGCCTGAGAGGACAAAGGCTGTTGTCCCGTTGGAGTGCGAAGGTTCGCACTCTGGCTGGGAGGGTCCGTAGACCGCCCAGCTGCGATTGCATGCCCCGGAAGCTGAATCTTCAGCTGGGGCGTGGGGGACTGCCGCGGCTTCCCATAGTCCAGAAAGGACGTTTGGGTCGCCACGGCTACCATCAGTGGCGCAGGTCCCCGCTGCACCACCTGCGAGTAGCTGCCCTTGCGCAAGAATCCGAAGCGACGGCGTGCCTCTGGGTAGGAGAGGTTTTCCTTAACTTTAAGTGTAAGCACCTCCTTCTCCTCCTTCCACGTTCTGCAGGATCGAGAATATGCAGGGTGGGGATCACCACAGTTCACACAGTGTGCGCCGTTGGTGCAAGAGTCTGTGGGATGGTCATTCTTGGCACATTTCGCACAAGTGGCTCTTCCACGGCATTGCTGGGAGCCATGGCCAAACCTCTGGCATTTGAAACACCTACGAGGATTAGGCACATAGGGCCGAACCTTGCAGTGGAGGTAGCCAGCTTTCACGGCCTCTGGAAGCGTGGCAGACTCAAACGTTAAGACTATGTGCTTTGTTTTGTGTTCTGTGTCATCACGACGAATTGTGATTCGACGTGCAGCTATGACTCCTTGGCTACAGAGGCCCTCTACCAGCTCTGCGTCGGATATGTCTAGCAGGTCGTCCTCGGAAATTACTCCTTGGACGGTGTTCAGTTTGCGGTGAGGGGTCACAGTGACTTTATAGTCTGACACAGCGTTTAGACCCAAGAGGGCATCACTCTGCTGCTTTGAACTGATTTCCACAAGGAGGTCTCCGGACGCCATTTTCTTTGCATTGAAGTTTTTTCCAACCACTCCTTCTAGTGTCTTAGCTACAAGGAAGGGGGACAGTTTGCTTAGTGGCTTTTCATTTTCAGAATGAAGAACTAGAAATCTTGGGAACTTTTCAGAAACAGAGGACTTTTCAGAGTGGAGCGGTACTTCGGTGCGGACCCTTTTCGGGGCCCGATCAGAAGGTTTTTTTGTTTGCAGACCCATGAAGATGGGGAAGAAAGTTCAGTGCCCGGGTGCACCGCCCACCACGGAGCCCAACAAGGGGGTAGGTAATGTGCCATAGCAAGATGGGCTTGGCTGACACAATTACTCTACCAGTGCTGCCCGGGCACTATACCCTAGTGTGGTTGCAGGGACAGGACCTGTTTCCACTCAAGGTTGGCCCTTGCCGCCTAAGAGTTGAAAAAGGAAGGAAGAGAGTGTAGAAGAAAAGAGAAAGAGGTGGGAGGAAAAGTGAAAGAAGGAAGAAGAGGGTAGAAGAGGCGACTGACTGAATCATCCTGGTCGGGCCAAGCCAGGACACCCGTCTACGAGAAGCAGGGGCCGAAGCGGTGTATTGCCTCACCCGGGGGGCCCCGAAGGGTCCAAACATACCCCGGGCTCAGCTCAACCACCAGGGTCCCCTTTTCCCCGGACACGGGTACGCCACGCACAGCCAGGCGTGGGTGGGCCAACCCACATGGCTCGGGGTTCGTAGTGACGCCACTCACCAAGCACCTACCGAAGTAGGTGCCTCCTGCGTGCGGGTATGGTGGCCCACGTGGCTGGGGTCCGTGGTGGCGCTACTCACCAAGCACCTAACACCCAAGGTGTAGGCGCCCCCTGCGGGGAGACAGATCCTGATGAATACCGACGATTGCTTCGGGTGCCGCGGGACGTGTTCATGGGACTTCTGGCTCGCATTCGTCACCGAGTAGAAAAACAGGACACAAACATGCGCCGCTCTATAAGTGCAAAAACACGTCTGCAAGTCACGCTACGGTACTTGGCATCTGGTACGTACTGATTTATTAGAAATTTGTGAAGTTTACGGGCCAAAGCAACGCACTGCATCCGGCGAACCCCAGCGAAAAACTGGGAATTAGTTTCCACCCGAGAGCTGGGGATACGTAGGCCGATAGTTTGCCACCGAAGTGGTTCCCATTTTATGTAAGCAGTTGCGAACCAATATGCCTCCGACGACTAACTGAAAAAAAAAATTGGCTGGTCAAACTGCACAATCTCCCTAATCGTCCATTCCGACTGGAGGAAGCAGTTGCGCACTAATATGCCTCCAACGACTAACTGAAAAAAAAAAAAAATTGGCTGGTCAAACTGCACAACCTCCCTAATCGTCCGTTCCGACTGGAGGAAGCCGTGCTTGAGTGTAGAAGTAACGAGCCCACTTTCTCTGAACAGGTGCACCAGTTTATCGTGACTTGCATTCAGCTATGCTTTTGCTCCTGTGTCGGAACGTCTGACAGCTGCGTTTAGGTTGCTCCAGATTCCAAATTTAAATCCGCGAAATCATTTAATGAGGAGGACTGTTCAGGGCGGTTAGAAAACAAATATCAGGATACATTGGCAAAAGAAACACAAGTACCGTATTTATTCGAATAAGTCGACCTCTTTTTTTCCGGAAATGTTGTCAAAAATCAAGGGTCGACCTATAATCGTGACCAAAGAGTTACGACCTACATTCGCGACCAAATTTTGCGACCCTACCGAGGGCATGGAGCTATCGAATCACCGAGCCGGCGTTGCCGTAGAGCCGCGCCACTTCTTGTTTCAAAAAGCTTTTGGTGCACGAAAGCAACCGCAACAGCAACTAACGACAGCCCTCCCTCCCTTGGCCGCCGCTCGCGCACAGGCCGCCGCTCGCGCACATCCCTCGGGCGTCGGGTTTTGAAATCGCGCCTGTAGCGTTCCCCTCGCTGGGCAAGGGGAGGGAGAGGAACGCGATGCGTCATGCACTTTGCCCTCCATGCCTCTCCCTTGCAAATGCTTACAAAAAAAAAAAAAGAAGAAGAAAGAAAGAAAAAGAAACAACGAAGGTTACTTTAGCTTGTTGCTTGCGGCGGCGCGCGTGTTGCTCACGGCGACTCCGGCGTTGCTCGCGTATTTGTATTTGGTCTTTCGTCGCTTCGCCGGTCTCCACCTTCTTTCTTTGCGTCTTGCGCAGTGTCATTTTACAAGCTTCGGACGACGATGACATGTCCGGAAGTTCTGACGATGATTAAGTTTTTGGCATCGCCCTGCGATTTAGCCAAGAGTGCTGTAAATAAAGGTTTGTTTCTTTCTTTTGCCCTAACTTTCCCCTGTTCCTAAAAAAAAAAAAAGGTCGACCTATATTCGAATTATTTTTTTTTTTATTCTCGGTGGGCAATAAATAGGGGTCGACCTATTTTCGTGGTCGACCTATATTCGGGTAAATACGGTATATCGTTGAAACATTTCCGGCTCACTTGTTTTCTTTTTTTTTCAGGAGAATCTCAATACTCACTTAGCCGGCAATTCCGTCTTGGCCACAGCTCTGTCAATGGCATCATTGCAACGACATGCGAAGCCATCTATGAAGAGTTTAGGACGGAGATGCTCAAAGCGCCAAAATCTGAGAAAGACTGGTTGGACTTGGCTAAAGGTTTTAATGATCGCTGGCAGTTTCCCAACTGCGTGGGGGGCATCGACGGCAAGCATGTCGCCATAGTCAAGCCAGCGAAAACGGGGTCAGTCTTTTTTAACTATAAAAAGACTTTCAGCAATTATCCTTTTCGCTTTGGTCGATGCCGAGTGCAAGTTTGTTTATGTCAACGTTGGAACGCCTGGGTCCAAGGGAGACGGAGCGATTTGGCAGTCCACCCCTCTCCAAAAGGCCATCACAAGTAAAAGAGCCCAACTGCCCGACTACCTGAATGTTAGGGCCTCACCAGGTCTGCAGCTTCCACCGGTGATAGTGGGCGACGATGCGTTCCCCCTATCACCAAATCTGATGAAGCCCTTTAGTGGGTCCCAACTTGATCGCCCACAGAGGATATTTAACTACCGGTAATTCTCTTTTGTATGACAATCTTTATTCACATCATTTTTGCTAAGTATTACAATGAAAATGTTACTCATTACTGCTTGTGTCTATTTTACTTCAGGCTGTCCAGAGCACGCCGCGTCGCAGAAAATGCCTTCGGCATACTTGCCCACAGGTTTAGATTCCTGTTGACCACGGTACACGCAAGGCCAGAGAGAGTGACTGTGATGGTGCAGGCAGCCTGTGTGCTGCACAATCTTCTCAAGGGGCAGCCTTTTGAACTCCCCGAGACAAGAAGCACAAGCAGGACCAAGCCAACATTCTTCAACCTACAAGCTTCGAAGTCGCGCACAGGGGCACTCGCTGCAGCTGTGCGCGAGAGGCTCTGTGACTATTTCAGTGGAGCCGGTGCTGTACCCTGGCAGAACAAGCAGGCTGGTGTTGATATTAGCAGCCTAAGAAGGAATGAAAAATAGTGAAGAAATGTCATGTTTGAGATCCGGCCAACTTATCGAAAGCCAACTCGTTGAAGGTCACACTATCCAAGGCCGAATCGTGGAATGGGCCAATTTGCAGAAAGGACGATATGTTCAATTGACTTCATAGAGTTACAGGTTTTTTATTAGTTTTTCTTGCTTGCTATTATTTGCCTCCAGAATTATTTTTTTCACTTGGTCAGTATTGGCACAGAGCATTGATCAAAGCAAGAATCATTCAAGAGACAACTAGGACCTAGCTAAGTCATCCAAGTGTAAAACTATACTGTTGCTTTTTTACCGTATTTACTCGCACAATGAACGCACTCGCGTAATAAACGCACCCCCCAAGTCGGCCCTCAAAATTTTGACTTTTTTTTACTCGCGTAATAAACGCACCCCCAACTCGGACGTCAAAATTTTGACCCCCTCCCCCCACGCGCGCGAAATGAAGGCACTTTTCTATCCTGGTGCAGCGAGGTCGCGAAGGCATGGGCGAACAAAGCGCCTCGCAAAAGGCGCTAAAAAATAAAAAAAAAGATCCAACGGAAGCAAGAGAAAAAAAAACATGGAGAGGAGCTTTTTTTCTTTTTGCACAGCGCAGTTTGGACTTTGGGTCACGCGCCGCACGCAAGGAGATAAGAAAGAGAAAAAGAAGCCCTCGCTTAAGCAAAGCGCGCATAATGAAGGCATCCTGCCCTCGCCCCCTCCTCGCACTTTGAAAAGAGAAGCGAGAAGCCCTCGAAGTGAACGCACTTTTCGATCCTGGTGAGCGAGGTCGCGAATGCATGGCTTCGAAAGATGGCAAACGAAAGGCTTCGAATGCATGGCAAACGAAAGAGCTCGCGAAAAGCGGCAAAAAAAAAAAAACCCAAGGAACCAAGAGAAAAGAAAAAAACATAAAGAGGAGCTTTTCTTTTTCCTTTTTTTTTTTTTTTTGCACAGCGCAGTTTGGTTCCGGGGGTCGCGCGTCGCGCGCAAGGAGATAAGAAAAGCGGAGAAGCGTAGGCAAACAAAAACTTGCGAAAGGCGGGGGAAAAAAACAAACACGGAAACAAAAAAAAAGAGAGCAGCATTTTTTTTTTTTCGCATTGCAGTTTGGTTTTGGAGTCGCGCGCTGCGCGCAAAGAATAAGAAGTTACGTGGATTTTTCCGGATTTAGAGGTCCGTTGATTATGCGAGTAAATACGGACGCAAAAATTTTACTTCGCGTAATGAACGCCCCCCCCCTAACTTTGCATCGATTTTTCGGGAAAAAAAGTGCGTTCATTCTGCGAGTAAATACGGTACTTTTTTTTTAGAACTGTGTATGCACCAACTCACGTCTCCGACGTCATGCCAATCCAGTAGCGCTGGCTTCACAATGAAGCATGCACAGATGCGTAGCTCGTTCAAAGACAGGCCTCTACATGTACACCCTGCTCAACTGTTAAATATAACAAGTCAACTTGCTTAATAATGTTTTATTCGCTGCTGACGAAGGAATGGCACAGCCAGATTATGGCAACATCAACCGAGCCCAAGGGAGGGCGATATTGTCACAACCGGGCAGTGTCATCCTTCATCAGCAGCCAATAAAAAATGTTTAAGCAAGTTGACTTGTTATATTTGACAGTTGAAAAGGTTGTATGCAGTGCCCCTAGCTGCTGTGGGCAAAGATGTTTGTTTACAAACAATAAGTTGGTGTATAGAAGTTCCTGCTTTCTTACTGTTCTTCCAGACCTAGGTCGTCACTTGAACCCTTGTAAAGATGAGATGTTTTGGAGCTGTGTTCTGGAAGTGGGTTGTCTCATCAATGGTTTTTATGAGGACTACAGGGTTGCTTTCTCGCCAATATTAAGACGATTCACAATCATTTAACACCATTTGTGGAACTAAAACACTTATATTTGTGTATGCCAAGGAACAATGTACTCCGTCTCACCTTAAGATAGACTAAGTGTCGAAGCTACGGGCTGCCAGGTCCCATCACAAGCCAGACAGAAACCACAATATTTTTTCGGCGCACTGGCAGGCCGTAGCTTTGATGCTTCATTCATCTTAGGGTGAGACGGTGTGTAGTGTATTTAACGTCCTTTTCAGTGAGCGGCGATGAGATTGCGTCTTCGACAAACTGGCTTTTGACAAGTTGGCCGGTTCCCGACATGTTAGAATACTGTTCGAATTTCTACTGCTACAATCACTTAGACACAAACCAGACAGGAAAAGCAGTTTTCATTTTTATTTAGGTGTGCTTGCAGGCATTCTAGCACTCAATTTTTTGTAAAAAAAAACAAAAAACGAAGGCATAAAACTATATGAAACAAACATGTCATTATTTCTTAATGTACAAAAGAAGTTGTTACTTTTTCCTTATCTCGCCAGTTGTGCACAGCACTGTGAAAGCTATGAGCGAGCGAGAAAATTGTGCGCATTTCGGTGGTACAAGAATGTCACTTTTATGCATCGACGAGGTGGGATTCTTCCTTTCTGTGTGCCTGTGCTACGACCTCGCACCTGTACCTTTGACAGCACTGTACGCAACTAGTGAGGTAGGATAAAGTCTGGCTGCAGTTCGAGTCGCACTGCATGCTTATCATACAGAATGCAGTCTGCAGATAGAACCGAAGGCATTTTCGTTTCTTTCTATGACGGCCCTGTCACGTCGCTCATTCTAAAGTAGCCTTCAGACATGTTTGCTGCACATGCCTGAAGGCAATCGGACTCTCATGCAAAGAACAATAATGTCTGGGGCCACGTCTGCAGGCTGCATTCTGTATGATGAGCATGCAGTGCGACTCGGGCTGAAGGCGAGGCTTTACCCTATCTCACTAGTTGCGTACAGTGCTGCCGAAGGTACAGGTGCGAGAGCGTAGCCCAGGCACATAAAAAGAAGGGATCCCTCCCCTCAAGTGCTCTCCATTTTGTGCCCCGTCAGTGCACAAAAGCGACATTCTTGTACCACCGAAATGTGCACAATTTCCTCAGTCGCCCGTGGCTTCCACAGGGCTGTGCGCAACTAGTGAGATGGAGTATAGGTGAATAAGGTGGCGAGTCATTCATCTAGGTACGACGGCACAAGTGACAGAACGGCTGCCTGAAATTTGGCCCTCTTTGCTATTGGCATGGCCCTGAGGTACTGAGCCAATACCGTGCCAAACGCAGCACAATCGTCTGCCTCTGGCGTTTCCATGCATTTTGCCATTTTGTTCAGCACAGCCGTTCGCTCCTCCAGAAGCGAAAGATGTGCTACAATTTTTTTTTTGGCGGAATGGAAGATGCTTCGCTCTGGGAGTGGCTTGAGCAACTCGACGCCGGGCTCAGCACTTCACAAGCGCTGCCCTCTCCGGATTCCTGCGTTTCCTGTAATCAAACAATTGCTATAAACCTCCACTTGTCCAAATAAAAGTGTAGCAGAAACAGAATGCTCATTAACAAACTGTTGTCTTCCTGCATCTACATGGGCATTTTTTTCTCAACTGTTTTTGTTCTTCATGTATACGTTACTGCAAGTATGAACGAAGACAAAAATGTAAATAAGGGTGTAACATTTGTCTACTCACGCCATCAACTTCCGTTCCACCACCAAAGTCGTCGCTTAGGCCACGTTTTCCGGAGTTGCCATCAACCGTATCGAGGAACATCAGTGCTTTAAAAAATTTCCACTTCCCCATGTAGCCATCACTGGCTGGCTGCCCACTCTTCGTCTTCAAAATCTTCTTCTCATCTCTCAAGTTGCGCCGTTTGTTTTGTAGCAACACCTTGAGAGTTTCTGCGCACAAAGAAGGAAGCTGCTTGTTAACATCTTATAAACCAACTTGACCATGCAGTAGAAAATCTACATTCCAATACAAGCTCTAATAATTCGCTATTATTACAGGGGGTGTGTGACTTCCAGCTCATCGTGCTCCCTGTAGCTGCTACTGTCACCGACAATAACTTGCAGAACCCTTTCCCCATCCCCCAGTTATTTATCATTATTAGTTCTCATAAGATACTGTAGCTATGCCCCCAGGCCCAGGCGAGGAGGGCGTACTGTGCATGGGCCTCCTGTCTTTCCTTGTCGCCCGCACGCCTGGTTTTTACATCTCTCAAGTGCAATAAACGACTATTGAACTACTACTATTCAGGAAATACGGTGCTGCATACATATTTGCTATCTCACAATTATAAACTTTTTAACCGACGAACCAGAAAGGGCGGTCATCGAACGCGCTATTGAATGAGAAATATTCGTCTTGATAGATCTGTGTAACGGTGCTTTGTGGCGGTTTTTCGTCCTGAACGTTGCTGTTCTCGTCAGTCAAAGCTTTTCAGCACATTCAAAGTGGCGTTTCTAAGCGAGATCTGAGCACGAACCGACCAGCGGTGAAATCAGATTTTCTACACAAGACTTCCCCCGTATTTCGAGCTCCAATCTGCAACACCCAAGGGGAAAAAAAAAAAATACCGTACACATGATTGCAAGCACGGCCTTTGAGCACCATGTCTCTTCTCGTGCGGGCAAGGAAGTGCAATTGTAGGCCTACCAAAGCTAGATTCATGCGCGCGCTGCACGCATGGGCATGGGGCACCAGTCGGGGCGCAATACTTGCTATCGCCACACAATTCTCAGTCAGGAGCCCTCGATATTTACCAGGTTTCAAAGAAACACCCCCCTCCACAAAAAAAAGGGCTTCACAACGCATATTTTCTGTAAGCAAGACAGACTAATACCACTCACCCACAGAGTACGGAGCCAACTGCGGGTAGCGAGCGCCCATCTCCGCTCCGATTTGTTGCCAAATCGAGTTCTTCAAATGGCTTCTGCTGTAGTCCTCACTGCTCATGTCCCATAGCGCGGGAAACTGCTCGACAAGCGAAAGAAAGAAAAATGTCGCCTCGTCGTCCAAAACGAGCCTCGCCATGGTGAAAAGGGAATGGCACGGGCAGGCTGCAGCACGGGCGGATTGGCGAGCGCGGGCTGTCGTGTTGCCAGACGTACCAAAAAAAGTCGCTAACAGCGCACAGATCCCACGCTAAGTCGGGAAGCGTTTGTACGGGTCCAGCATTTCCTCCGTGCCTCCGTCGCGGAGCTAGGGGCGGAGCCAGCGGAGCTCGACGTCACCGCGCCGCCTCAAAAAGGCGTGACGTCAGCGTCCCGTGACACGAACCCCGCGGAGCTAGGTGGCGGATTTCTCCCTCGTGTGAATACCGCATAAAGAGTGAAGGAGATTTCCCCCTCACTTCTCCAGCGTTCCGTCTGCTTCCTCCTCCCCAGCTCATCTTACCCTTGCCCTACCTTGAGTTGCAAGAGACTATAATGTTATTTCTTTTTTTTTAGCGTGTGTGTTACAAGATAATAAATTATTCGACAACTGCATTATATTCACATAAATTATTCAACAATTGCATTATATTCACCTGGTTCACATAAAGCTCCCCATGGAGGTGCCACCAGTCACTCAAACCGGAAGGTGCCTTCCTTGACTTCCGGCTGTGTTGACTCCGCCGGCCTCCCGCGACGCAGTTGGGTGGAAATTTATTTGGCTATTTGGAGTGTGTCGCATTTCTCGCCGCACCCGCTCTCACATGAGCAGAAATGTTTTTGCAAGACGTTCTTCAGTTTTCGAAGAAAGGAACGTGTTGCAGCGTCACTGGATGCAGCTTGCATTTGGGCACCAACCTGCTGTCTGCGGTGAGAGCGCACCGTTTTCCGGCAGACCTCGAGCGAAGGGCTTCGTGGCTGCAGGCGATGAAAAGGGACAACTGGCGTCCGAACAACAACAGTTGTATATGTTCCGCGCATTTCATACAAGGTGAGTCACAAGGTTCTTCGTTTTCAAAAAATGTTATTTCTAACGCATTGTGCCATCTCATCGTGCCTACTTTGCGGGAGCTCCGACCGTGTTACTGTATTACGAAGGAGACATATAATACAAGTTTAGAATATGATTTTGGTACCAGAAAATGTTGAGATTTATTTCTCTTCAGTTCATCCATGCAGATTAGCCGTGCCATATTTGTATTGAAGATATGAGTCATCTGATACCCGTAATTGCTTCACATCCCTAAGTGTGCTTTTTCATTTGATGTAGTAATGAACCCACTCATGGGCACGCAACTATTTCTGGCTAAATCTCGTTTGTACAGTCGTAAGACATTCCAAAGCTGGCTGCTCACCGCGTAGGGCGGAGCATGACAAGGATGAACTCAACATTAATTTATATATTCACTCCAGTAGAGCAAGTTAAATGTGACCCTTGCCAGTGGTCATGTGACCCTTGCCAGTGTCATCTATTTTAATGTTTTTTTTTCTTTTTTATTCCTGCTCCCCGGAGGTCCATCAGACGATCCAGGCCATCCTGATTATTGCCCCTCACTCTTTCCATCTTGTAAGCCATGCAGCCAGCAGTTACAACACTACAATCGCCAACAGGCAAGATGCTCAAAACGAGCGGGGCTGAATCAAAAGATGCTCCTGCTGACCACACTCCGACTGAGCTGGGAGATGGCGAAGGTGTGGAATGCTGCGAGTCCAGCTCCAAGTGTGACATGTCTGTGGGTACTGTGCTAACAATCAAGGACACTGAGCATCTTGAGGCTGAGAATGACAAGCTAAGGAGTGCCCTTGCTGAAACGCAGAATCAGCTTGAAGAAACGGGCAAGCTTCTCACAGAATACACGGCCACAAACCAAAACTTGATGACTGGTTTTAACGGGAATTCCGCAACACAAGCAGCCCTGTACTCGGACACCAGAGTCAAGTTTTACACAGGCATTGTCAGTGTGCAATGTTTCACGCACTGCTGTCCTTTATTTTGAGCTTTTGGCAGCCAGAGCTAATGTCTCTCCAGCCACACGACAGCTCGTGCTTGTGCTCATGAAGCTCAGGTAAGGCTTATCAAATGACGACCCTTACATGCCGGTTCAGGGAGGCCACCAAGACAGTGGGTGCAGTCTTTCATGCCTGGCTGGACGTTCTTTCATGCAACCTTACAAAGTTAATTATATGGCCCTCACAAAGAGCTGTCTGCCGTAACCGTCCATGTGCTTTCCGTGATCCCGTTTCGAAGAATGTCATTGGTGTCCTCAACTGCACCGAAATTTTCATACGGAAACCATCCTACATCCTTACCAGGAGCCAGACATACTCTGGGTACAAGCACCACAACACTGTAAAAGTTATTATTACTGTGTCACCCAGTGGAGCTATTACTTTTATTTCAAGGGCATGGGGAACGGATGTCAGATAAGGAGCTAATTTTAAAATCGGGCCTTTTGAACATTGTGAGGGAAGGGGACATCCACCTTGTGATCAGAGGCTTCTGGTGACAAGAGATGTTTGCGGCAAAGGGTGCTAACTTGCTAATCCCTGCGTTCACAAAAGGAAAAAAACATCTTTTAGGCACAGAAGTCACCCTTTCTCATAAGCTGTCTCATGCACGCATCCATGTAGAGCGTGCAATGAAGCGGCTGAAAGTATTCAGGATTTTTCAGACGGTTTCGCCAACTTCTTTTATAAAAAAGTCTGGTGACACTGCGATGTGCACAATTGACAAGGCGTTGATTGTTTCCGCTGCCCTAACATGCAGCTGCCCCTGCTCAAGAAGTAGATCTTCGCTGAAGCTTCAGGATTATTAGTGGCACAACCTTGCTCAGATATGGCACATGATTGACGACAGTGTTACAAGGAATGGATTTTGTGCATGCAAACTTGTTAAGGGACCCTAGGTGTCCCCCTAACAAAGAGCGTTAATTTTTTTTACACTAAGCTAGGTATTTGTTAGTTTTTAATGTTTTTGTGTATGCAATGTGTGCAATACTTTTCTTTGTCCTGCTGCCTTTACAACTAGTTTATTAAAAGGGCCACAAAATTAGATTGGGCTTAAATGATGCATTCTGTCTGGTCGTGGCAGTGACAGCACGACTTTTCATAAGTTATGTCGCGTCACGACCTGGCCGGGGATGAGGCGAAAGACATTTAGGTGGGCTTGTTTTCTGGCTGTCCAGATTGCCTTGCGACACGAACGGTCCAAGCGGGCTTGCTCACTCAGCTGCCGCCCCCTCCGGGGGCCGATGAGTCCCTAGAGCCCATAAGCACGCAGAGGGGATGGGACGCTGACGCTTACAACAATTCGCACATGGTATAAGCGGCCATTGCAGAACACAGGTATGCTATGGCCATCCCGCCGCGGGATTCGGACCTTTTTGCTTGTGCAACAGATGGACTAGGTTTCCACCATTGTTACCTAGTCCTGAAGGAAACTGATGCTCTGAGCAATGCAGCTAGTGGCTCTGCCGCTAGCTGCAGTGGCTGCTCCAAGGTGAAAAGGGCCCTCGAGGTAAAGCTGCGAGAGTCGTGTCTCCCTTCTAGGCTTACTCGGCGAGATACAAACAAGAAGTCTGGCCTGGTTCGCATCGCCGACTTGAAGGAATACTACCGCAGCGCTGCTTGCCCGGCGCAGTGCGCGGCAAGCAATATTTCCCGGATTTGAGAGTTGAGTGTCTTGGAACAGTACAAAACCGACGGCCAGTTCAGAAAGCTGTGCGGGATGCTAGACGGCCTGGCGTTCCTCCCACCACAGCTTGTGTCCAAAGGACTTAGCTACATCAGGAGGAAGGCTACCGGCGACATCGGGGACCTGCTCAACTACTTTGATTCGACGTACGTCAACGGCCCCTTCAGTTTGAGCTCTGCCGCAACAAGCGCCATGAGAGCTCCCCTAGCCGTGACCTTGCGCCGATGACGACCGGAGTTTCACCCAGATCTGGGGAACGTGCATGAGGCTACACTTGAAGATGGAGACCGGACCAACAATGCCTGCGAAGGATGGAACAATGCTTTCCAGAAGCTTTTTGGGCACACTCACCCAAGTGCATGAAGGCTGATTGAATGCTCGCAACAAGACAAAGCACTCTGCAACAGCTTTGATCAAAGAACGGAAAGGCGAGCAGCCGGTGAAGAGGGTTCGCAAGTCAATGAAGCATCTCCAGAACTGCTTAAAGAACATCTGAGAGCACTTCAAACAGCGCCAGAGGCTAAGGTTGCTGGAGGCTGTAGAGGAATGTATCCGTTCTTAAGCCATAGATAAACGTGTTTTTAATCCTTAACAATCCATGAGCCAAGTCACATTCCTGATATCATTGCTTTTGAGGACGCACGGAGGCATCGAAGCTGTTTGAGCTCGTATCAAGTACCAAGTGGAGCGTTCCCCGGTGAGCTTTTGGCAGGGTTTGTGAAGACAGTGGTGAGCTTTTGTCCGGGTTCGTGAAAGAAGTGGTGAGCTTTTGTCCGGTGAGGTTTTGTCAAAGATTGATGACATATATGGCCTCCCAAATGCTTGAAAATAAAATGACACTCAAAATGTCAGACTAAAGGAACTGATTTTAACTGTTTCCATTCCACTCTCCTCTTGAACAGCAACATGAAACCAAGGAGGGACAAAAGTGCTGCTGAACTGCTACTTTCAGTACTCCAGACAGGTTGGACCAATGAAAAGTTTTCGAAGCAGGCAATGTATGAGCAAATTGCAAAATACATTTTTTAAGTGCTGGGGATCTCAAGCACAGGTGTGCAATGCAAGACCCCTTTTAAGACCCTAGCAAAGTGTAAATGCAATAAAGACAACCACAACAAAACATCAGAAAATTCCCATTGCCAAACCTCCTATGAGGAAGAGCTCAATGCGATAAGGGGCACTGATGACAGCCTAAAGACTGCAGTGCTCACAAGTGTCTACAAAGTGACCTACAAAGATTCAGTGCTGGATACATTTACGATCAGGCCACATTGTGCAGCACCACATGGCGAGCTGAATAGCTATGAGGGCAGTAAACAAGTTGCAAGCCCTGCTCCTGATAGTAGATAAACAAAATCAAATGCTTCAGGAGGGGAAAACCGAGCCAAGAAACGAAAAGCAGAAAGAGGAATGCAACTGAGCAACACCTGCATGCTCATAGCAGTAAAAAGTTTTTGTGTGAGCATGCTTATGAACATAAAACAAATTGTAAAAACTTTTATTGATTCAGCATTTTTTTGGTGTTCTGGGGTCATTTAGAGGGGACGAAGATCATCAGACAGTCACCAACTTCAGCCAAGTGTTTCGTCTCAGCTTACACACACGCCTGTTAAGTTCGCTACAATGGTTAACTGTACAGGTTCAGCCGATCCCCTTCGTATTTCCCTGGAAGAAACGTTGAGCAGCAAGAAGACGTTGGCCTTGGTTGAGAAGCAGGCCAGAAAGAAGCTTGAGAGCCTCCTTAGGTTGATAATTCTTGAAGAACAAGTGCTCTTGAGCATGTCTACAGCTGTGCAACTGCTCGGGACTCTGTTTGGGGTACCAGACATTCTATTGTATGCTGTCTTTAGAAATACCATTATTTCGGCACCGGGGGCAAAGCAGTATATAATAATGTCTGATTTCTCCAGCAGAGTAGGAAACTAATACCGGAAACTTTTTATCTTTTTCTGCAACCTCATGTCTTTCTCTTTTTTTTTTTTCCCCTATATCACAGGTTGCACAGACGAGGACAAGTTCCTTCACGGACGTATCTTACTCAGAGAAGCAAGCCGCTGTAAAACAATGACCCCACTCCATGTCACACAAAACACACCCACACAAAAAAAAAAAAACAGAAAACACATCCTTTCTATCAAGCGGGCAGTGTTTTATAGTCTCACAGCATGTATGTGTGATATTGGGTTATGTGAGGGTATGAAAGAGTTCACTTGTAGTTGGAAAGATCACCTCAGAATGTAGGTCAACCGATGGCCTTTAGCAGACAATGTCTTTGTAATACACCACAAAATATCTGGGATCCACAAACTCCGTATTCGCGGCGCGCTATAAAGTGGTTCGCCCGGTAATGATTCGCATGCTTAACATAAAGATGCGGGAGACCATGCGTGGCATGCCAAAGCTTTGTCTGGATGGGTATGCATACAAGGTTGACAAGACGACTGCCGGTTTTACTGGAAATGTGAAGAATGTGGTGAATGTCAGCGTCGTATAGTTACTCCACGCGATCCACTGAATGGAGAGCCCAAGGTCATGTCGTTGAAACCCCCCGAGATGCACCATCCCAGTGAACTTTTGATGCCTAAACATTTTAAGAGCGAGAGAAGAAAAAATGTGGGAAGTCTCATTATACGTTCAATTCAATTCAGTTTATTTATTTCAAGGGGTACACCCCTTAAAATGGCCCTAGGCACAAAAGGCGTTAAAAGTTTGCCGGCTTCCTTGTCAGGTGTCACCTGATGAGGAACCAAGGCCCAACAGAAGGTGGCACAGTCCGACAGCAAAGGGAAGGGGGGGGGGGGGGGGATTTCAGATATACATGCAGTAAAAAACCTCACTTTGTTACTCAAGGAAATGTGCTAAAACGAGAATATATCACATTTGTACACCCGAAAGAAATGAACATAGAGAGCACAGACAACCATATTCGTCATCAGTAACATCTATAAAGGCATCACAGTAAAGTACATAATAAAATATGGAGACAAATACAAGAGATATGTGTCAGGAATATCCTGCATAAGCATATTTACAAGTTGGCCGGTATATAGCCCTTTTTAAGCTTGTCTTCCCGCAGCAAGTTAGTGAGGTCATGAACCCTGAGGCGCGCCAATCAATTGCAACTGCGGATGCTCTAGGAAAAACCATGCAAAGGAATAGGGCCTTCACTGTTCCCCCCAGAGCCACTAAACTTGACCAGTCTGGCGATTGCTGACCCTTTGACAAAACTGACGAGAAACGAGACTTCCTGCAGCTGGTCGACACAGCCCCAGACGGAACATGCGTCATAGTTCTTGGAGCTGCGGAGAGCCTAGGCCACCTTTCACAGGTAAATATGTCATTCATATATGGCACGGGGAGAAACTAACTTCAGGTTTTGTGCAACCCTGTCCAGTCTAAATATTCTTTTCCTTCCAATCACCAATGGTTCTGTGCAACGAGACATTTAAAACTGTGCTGCGCCAGTTTTATAACCTATCAGAGTCCTTCAATGCTTGTCTGGTCACGAAACTGCCCCATAACTGAATGGGGAAGCTTCATATGCTGCCCTTGGTGCCCGCGCGGTGGCGCCACCATCCTGTTAGCGGGCACTCTTCGGGCGGCGAAGTGCTGAACCGAGACGACGGGGACGCAGTCAGATGCAGGTGTTTGAGGCTGAAAGGACGTGCAAAGAGCTTCGCAAGCTATTTATTATGATGTGACTGAAGTGGTGCATGTGAAGGATAATGCCAAACACGTGTTGTGTCCCAGGATGTCGCTCTGGATACAGGGGTACGACAGAAAAAGTGTCCTTGTTTTGTCTACCCAGCGACAGAGAACAGCGTGAGAAATGGAAGCGGGCCATTCCACGGCAAGGAACGGGTGGCTTAAATTTTGACTCCAAGTATGTGCGGGTGTGTAAAAAGCATTTAGATGCCACTGACATCATCCATGCCGATGAATTTGTCAACAAAGGCGATGCGGTGTCACTTCAGTGCGACAAGCCGATTCTGAGGCCTAACGCCATCCCGAGAACATTCGACGGTTTGCCAGCTTATTTAACAAAGCCGAAGCCGCGATTGCGGACAAGAAGACAACCAAGGAAACAATGTCGTGAGTTGTCATCATGTAGTCATGAAGCACAAGTTCAGGCCAAACCAGACTTACCGTAAAATTCCGAGCGAACGCCCACGTTTGAAGGATCGCCCACCCACCCCTTTTTGTCCAACATCTGTGGGGAACGGTATTCCGATACATCGCCCTTCCCCCGATTCCCGCCGGACGTCACGCGATGTCCGACGGGAATCGCGCGCCGACAGCGCGATCTGCGGTCCCGCGTTTTTGTTTGCAATCTGCGCGCGTGAAATGCGTGAAATGCAAATCTGCTGCGTTTGCGATCTGCGCTATCCGTTCCAGAGTTTTAGCGGATTCCCGTGTTTTTGCCCACGATCTGCGCGCGCGATATCGATTCCTAGCTATAACACGCGCGAGTTGTTCCCGCGTGTATTATTGCATCGTGAAATGCGATTCTGCTGCGGCCGCGCTCTGCTTGATTTGTTTCCGTGACATGCGGGTTTGCAGCGGATTCCCGCGTTTACGTCCGCGATCTGCGCACGCAACATCGGTTTCTGCAGTATCCGTTCCCGTGAGATGAGAGTTCTCGGCGGGTTTCCGCGGGTCCTTCGCGCTGTCAAACGCGAATCTGCTGCGTCTGCAACCTGCGGTATCCTTTCCCGTGACACAGGAGTTCGTAGTGAATTCCGGCGTGTTTATCGCATCGTGAAACGCGAATTCGCCGTGTCCGCGATCTGCAGTATCAGTTCCCGCGTCACGCGGTTTGTAGCGGGTGCCCCGGTTCTTATCATTATTTCTGATAAACTTTTGCTGTGGCATCCCCAAAGATAGCCCACCCCATGTTTTTCACCATTTATCTCTTCATTTTGGGTGGGCGTTCGCTCGGAATTTTACGGTAGACACATCCGGTGCTGCGTCGTGCAATGAAGGTAAGTTTACATCCAATGTTGTGAAAGCTGTTTGCCGCAAAGTGATTACCGTATACACGCGTGTAAGGGCCGCACCCGTGTACGGGCCGCACCCAGTTTCGCTGAACTACATATTCGGAAAAAAACAAAACCCGCGTAAGGGCCGCACCCACACTTTCGTTGACCCATACGCATTCAAAATGTGCGCCCGCATGCTAGCTTCTAAGCGTTGTCGATAGATGGCGCTATCCGTATCGGCATTAGCATCACCAACTTGTGCAGTTCAGCCAGTTCAGCCGGCCATTTGCTGGAGTTGTGCACGCCGTGTTGTCTCTCATGTTTGCTTGTCTTCTACCGAGCGTTTACGTTGTGGCACGATGGGCAAGTACCTGAATAGCTACACGGCTGGCTACGAGTTAAAGGTGATCGAGTTTGCTCTCGAGAACGGGAAACATGCCGCCGGCAGAAAATTCGACGTCGACGAAAAGTGTGTTCGACGATGGTGCGCTCAAAAGGAAGCTTTGGAAAACACCAACAGCAAAAAGCGCGCTTTCCGAGGAAAGCCATGCAAGTTTCCGGAACTGGAAGAAGACTTGTTCCGCTATGTGACTGAAGTGCGGAACGATGGTTTTGCACTCACAACGGACATGCTGCTCGTGAAGGCACTAGCCTTGGCACGTGCGAAGAACATACCGGCCGGGACTTTCAAGGCTAGTGCTGGCTGGGCGCGAAGGTTTCTAAAAGGAAGGGGCTCTCCTTTCGGCGAAGAACCACGTTGAGCCAGCGGCTGCCAGAAGACTACAACGACAAGGTGCTTAGTTTTCATAAGTATGTCATCGGCCTTCCCCATGAACATAATTATCTACTGTCGCAAATAGGGAACGCTGATCAAACTCCTGTATGGTTTGACTGTCCGGAGAACTACACAGTCGAACTGAAAGGCAAGAAGATTGTCGCCGTGCGGAGCACCGATGCTGAGCGCCAACGCTGCACAGTGATGCTTTGTGTGACCGCGGATGGGCGTAAGCTACCCCCGTACGTTGTGTTAAAAAGGAAGAGGATTCCCAACGAAGTGTTCCCCAAGGGAATCATAGTGCGAGCCCAAGAAAAGGGGTGGATGAACGATGACTTGGTGCTCGACTGGGTGAAATGTGTTTGGCAAAACCGACCGGGAGTGTTGTTGGCCAAACGGTCACTTTTAGTGTTAGACAGCTTCCGCGGTCACCTTACCGATAAGGTGAAGGAACAGCTGCGCCGTGTCGGCACAGACATGGCCGTGATTCCGGGCGGCCTCACTGGAATGCTGCAGCCGTTGGACGTCAGCGTAAATCGACCTTTTAAGGTTGAATTCCGAAGGCTCTACACTGAATGGATGGCAAGCGGCAGCCATGAGCAGACGCCGACCGGACGGCTGAAGAAGGCACCGCTTGCGACTGTTCTCGGTTGGATCCTGTCAGCGTGGAGCTCGGTATCGACGGACGTTGTATCCCGAAGCTTTAAGGTCACCGGTATATCCAACAGCTTGGATGGCGCTGAAGACGACTGCTTGTGGGAGGACGATGCTCCGCAACAGACCACCTCGGACTCCGAGTCTGAGGACTCGTTGAGCGCCGACGATTAAGCACATATGCCGTGTACTGCAATAAATGCTCTTCGTTCGCTATCTGGTACGTTTTTTTTACTTTAAAAAATTGCACGTCGCGTGTATGGGCCGCACCCTAAAAATTGGTCCTCATTTCTTGAAAAAAAAGTGTGGCCCTTACACGCGTGTATACGGTATATCAGCGAATTACTAAATGACAGTAGTGAGCTAAAAATGCACTATTTTAAACAATATTTCAAATCGTTTTCCGGCTTCTGTACTGCCCACTGATTGTGTCATCGGCGAGAGTCCAACGCTCTCTTCGGACTCTGCGCGCCAAGCAGAGTAAGGCGTCGGCCCTCTCGCTGAAGTTAAATTACTGAGGTGCCAGCTTCGAGCTACAAAACAGCAGCTGCACCTGTGTTAAATAAAGCTCGCAAAGATGAAAGTGCAGGCGTGTAAGCACAAGAAACTTGACGAAAGCCTTGAAAAGATGTCGAGCTGTATGAAGTTGATTATTGACCAGTGTGTGATGAAGACGAACGCCAAGCCTGCTAAAGCTGCCCGATAAGTTTCGAACAGACCACAAGGCTTGTTTAATGATCCTGAGAAGTCCTGGCATATTTCCGTGCTAAATTTGGTTCTGTACATTACCAGACTATCCCCCATCTCTGCTGTGATTGTACTTTAATGTAAACATTCAACAGGTATGTTGAGAATATAGATCCAAACAGGCATCAGGGACTTTCAATACGTTTGCACACCTGCATGTCACCACTTGCGATGCTGTCTCAGCACCACATATTCCTTATTTTTCCAGCATTTTAAAAAAAGTGTTACGTTTGTTTTCTGGAGTATTTGGTTCAAAAATAGCACAGTATTTTGAGGCATGGGTCTTAATGAAGCACCTACCGTAGAATACCGGGCAAGCGCCCACTCAAACTTTGGAGATACCGTATTTTCGCGCATATAACCCGCACCAAAATGTCAATAAACTGGAAGGTGAACTAGGGGTGCGGGTTATATGCGAATATCGGCTTCGAACTGGGGCTTCACGGCAACACACGGTTGCTAAACGGCGCGAGCTACCGCCCGAAATGGCTAGGTGGCGCAAGCCGCCGCCCGATAAAAGGATCAGCCGTTTTTACCTATCCATCCATCCATCCTATAAAACACCGCAGGAGTCTTTGAGAGCCGTGTATGTCTTGTCATTCATCTCGTTCACCATGAGTTGCATCCGACGGCAGTCGTTTACGGCCGAGCTGAAGCTCAAAATCATCAGCGGTGCCCAGGAGATCGGCAACAGGGCAGCAGGTCGAAAATATGACGTGGACGAGGCCTGCATACGGGAGTGGCGGCGAAAGAAGACGACGCTTAAAAACACGAACCGCGACCGTCGGTCGTTCCGCGGTCCGAAAACTGGCGCATACCCGGAACTGGAGGCAGGCCTAGCGGAGTTCATTCAAGAGAGAAGAGATCGCGGCCACGCTGTATCAACGGAGATGGCGCAGATGGAGGCTTTG
Source organism: Ixodes persulcatus (assembly GCA_013358835.2). Lineage (NCBI taxonomy): Eukaryota > Metazoa > Arthropoda > Arachnida > Ixodida > Ixodidae > Ixodes > Ixodes persulcatus. The sequence goes on along the minus strand of JABSTQ010010878.1, from coordinate 66,588 downwards.
AGGCTCGCCAAAGTACAAGGCATACCGTTCAACCAGTTCCGTGTGAGCCGCGGGTGGTTCCACCGCTTTATGAAGCGACAAGGATTTTCGATCAGGAGGCGAACCACGTTGTGCCAGCGTCTTCCCGACGCCTACGAAGAGAAGCTTCTGAGCTTTCAGCGTTACGTGATCGACCTTCGAAAGCGGCACGACTACTTGTACTCCCAAATCGGGAACGCGGACCAAACCCCAGTGTACTTCGAGATGCCTCTGGACACGACCTTGCAGCAGAAGGGCTCTAAGTCTGTGAGCATCCTGACGGGGGGCAACACGAAGCTACGCTGCACCGTGATGCTGTGCGCCTTAGCCGACGGCACGAAACTACGCCCATACATAATTTTCAAGCGCAAAACACTACGGAACATTACAGTGCCTTCCGGAATTGTTGCCCGCGTGGCGGACAACTCTTGGATGAATAGTGATCTCGTCTTGGACTGGTTGAAGACGATATGGGAGAACAGACCAGGGGCCATGCTCGCTAAAAGATCGATGCTGGTGCTGGACGCATTTCGAGGCCACAGCTCTGAAGCGGTCAAGGCTCGTCTTTCGGAGACGCGCACGGACCTCGTAATGATACCAGCAGGTATGACGTCCGTACTCCAACCCCTCGACGTTTGCCTCAACAAAGCTTTCAAGGCAAACGTCAAGCGACAATACACGGAGTGGATGGCCGAAGAGCTCCACGAGCTGACACCGACGGGCCGGGTCAAGAGACCGGAGATTACGCTCCTGTGCAAGTGGATTATTAACGCGTGGAAAGAGATTCCCGCCGAGATGGTGCGCAAGAGCTTTCGGAAGTGCTCCATCAGCAACCGTCTTGACGGTACGGAAGATGACGCCATTTGGGATGACGACGCTTCTACCGACAGCAGCGGTGGTAGTGACAGCAGTGACGACTAAACGTTAGGAAAGGAAGTCCGACGTTGTACAAGGTTTGAAAATAAACGTATTTCTTTTTCCTTAACTGTGAGCACTGCATTTCATAGTTCATTGTGCGGGTAATATGCGCGGATTTTTTTTGTATTTTTTGCGGGTTCAAAGTTGGGGGTGCGGGTTATATGCAGGGGCGGGTTATACGCGCGAAAATACGGTAATCGAAAAAAAATGGGGGATGGGCGCTTGTCCGGTCATCAATTTTACATATAAATCTACTGTGCGTATTTCCTCAGATCTCACAAATTTGGTAATGGGAGCTTAATGTGGAATGGGCGGATGGCCCGGTATTCTACGGTACTCATTAATTTGCACTGATGTGCTTAAGGTGTGCCTACACATTTCCTAGCATGCCTACCCCTGTAAATAAATGTGAAATGCGTTATGAAACAGCCTCCTTATTGAGAGCATGCATTTTAGTGCAACTAGCCTGCTTTTCTATTTTTCCTGTCTGGTGCACACACGTTGTTGATGCCTGCAAAGTGGTTACTGTGTTATGTATGTGCCTGTGACCTTTCAAACGGGCAACCTGCACAAATGTATGGTCTTCTGCTTGCACACTTTGTAGCATGTTTCAGAATGTGAGCGCATTTCCTAACCTTTTTCCACTAGGTACAGGAAAGAATGGCTCTTTGACTGCCTGCTTTTGAAGATTAAATCAACTTCTGTGTACATCTTTCTTCATGAGAACAAATTCCTTCCTTTGCTGATCCCACGCACACTGTACTTTTACATGAAGAACCAGAAGGCTGATTTTGGGTTCGATGCGAATTTGTTCGCCAAGCTGAAGGAAAAGCTTGTAGCCGTCCCAGAGAGAGAACAACGAGGTTAGGAACAATATCTACATTTCAAATCGAAAGCAAGCAGTGCCAGCGGTTTTTCGCAATGTCTCTAAGCCAATTTCGTTTTTTGCAGGAGCAATGGCGTCACAAGGGGAGTGCGGGAGCAGACCACCCCGGAAGCAGCGCTCCGGTGTCGCGACGGGTCGGTGGGGGGAGGGGTCGCGGCGGGCAACGAGCAGAGGGGGGAGGGAGTTGCAGCGAGCAACAAGCGGGGGGCGAGAGGGGTGTCGCCGCGGGCCACCGCCCCGGGTGCCGCTGACCCTAGTGATGCTACTGTGCAGGAGTACTCATGTTTGACAAGATGAGTGTGCGCAAAAGCCTGCACGTCAGAGAATCTGATATGACACTACTCGGAAAAATCTACTTTGCTGAGCACACTAGGCCAGGGGACCACGAAAAAGACGGTGATCATGTGTTGGTGTTCCTGTTTTTGTGGGAACATTCTGTGCCTCCAGTGCTGCTCCTGGTTCAGTTGTAGCAAAACTGCTACTGCAGTGCATTATGCACCTGGCGAATTCTGAAGCTGCTGTCGAGGCCGTGACATGCAATAATTCGACAAGCAACCGGTCAGCCTTGAGATCGTTGGGTAACCATTTTTTCATGTAACAATTGTGCCCGGAATACTGCTGCAATACGTAGGTATATTACAGCAGTATTCCAGCCACGCGCGCTCGTGCCTTGATGCGTAGATAAGGCGAGGAAGAAGTGGCGCGGGGGACAGTCGGCCGATCACTGCCGAGCGGTGATAACGATGTTAGAATATTAACCGTCGTTGTCCCATTAAATGTAGTTTCTTGCTGTTGAAACCGTTGGCTCTGTGTTATTCCTCCGGGTCGGGTGTGTAGCAAGGCAAACCAACCACAATGGAAGAAACAAGGAACTTCATTTAATGGGACAAGGACGGTTAATATACTAACATCATTATCACCGCTTGGCGGTAATTGGCCAACTGTCCCTCGCTGCCGCTTCCGCCTCGCCTTATCTAGGCGAGCAGCACGAGGCGCGCATGGCCGGTTGCTTCCTGCGTGGCCGGTCGCAATGTTCGGGGACCAGGCAACCGTGTAGATCAGGCCCCCAAAGCTCATTCAGACTTTACAGGAGAGTAAATGGGGCACGGGTGAAAGTTTCCGATTACCCGCGAGGTGGTGAAGAAAATGGTCAGCGTGATTTCCGCTGATTTTGCTAGTCTAAATGTAATCGTAACCTCTGGAGGTTAGCAAGAACATCGACATAGACTGCAACGTCATCAGCAAGAAATGTCGAAGCGGTGAGTTCACGATGAGGGCGAAGATTGGCAAGTCGGTGATCTGGAAATGATTTAGAGAAATCAATGACAAAGACAAAGTTGTCAAAGACTTGATTACATGTAGCACTTGCAAGGTGTTTCAGTATTCGACCCGCAAGACAGGCACATCTAACCTGTTGAAGCACAAATATCAATGGCAAATCCAACCCTTTGGGGATACCTTGAGAAACCAAAGCCTTCTTCTTTTGTGACAAGCGTGATGAAGGAGCGTGTCGTCAAGAGCGCCGTGGAGCATATTGCACCGTTTGACACCGTTTGACGCGATTGCCAGACAAGATCTGAGGACGCTGGCACAGTGCTTCCCTGATATTGGAGCTAAGTGTAGTAAAGTCGACGCATCACTGCTTCCTCACCCGAACATGGTGTCTTGGAATACGGCACGTATCGCTGACGAAACAAGAAAGCTTGTGAAAGCGAAAATATGTTCCATTGGTGAGTTGGTGGAGCGCGTGCCTTGCACTACAGAGCTCAATAAAAAGAGCAAGAAGACCGGTGAAAACATCCGATCTGCAGTACTCCAGGCACTGCGGAGGTTTGACCTTCAAACTTTGCATTTGTTACGGACAGAGGCATGAATGTAATCTTGGCACGGAGATCACTGGTGCGCCTAAATTGTGCTGCGCACGTTCTCAACACTATTCTTGAGATGACAATGCGAGCTGACGAACGGGATGATGCCATTTTTCTTTCACATCTTCTACAAGCCTTAAACCTTTGGTTACATTTTTCAAGCGATCTGGCCTGCAGTGCCGCGTAGAGTTGTCGCTCAATGGAGATGTCGAGACTAGGTGGAACAGAAAGTTAGTCATGTTCTCATCTATTCTTCAGCAGTGGGACAAAATTGTTGCAGTTGACAGAGAAAAGCGAAATAGGCCGCGCCGACGACAGAGAGAAAGAGCCGTAAGTAGTCGTCTGCTCCAAGAGAAAGCGATGAAGCTCGTGTCGGAAGCAAAGTTGGGAAACTTCAACGCGTCTCACCAATACTTGTGACAGTGGAAGAAGCGATTTAGCAATTCGCTCTACGCAGCGACGAGTGGCAGCAAAAAGCTTCCTATCGATCATGCTGAGGCGGTATCGGCTTTTCAAAGGAGTGTAGGGACGCTCTGCCTCCAGCACTCTACAGTGACCATTCGACTGCGAACATGGACCATACGGTGGTGCGGATGGACGAACTGGCAACGAGGACCAACGACATCACTGGGGAAGCGAGCATCCGTATCGCCAACACTGGATGCTCCCCCCGTGGGTTTACGGCTGCATTGTGTGCGACCGCGGCAGGGATCAAGCTTCCCGCCATCATTATTCTGAAGGAATCGACTGGCCGAATCCCCTTCGAGGTGCTGTTTGCATGAGCATTCCAGGTGTGTTATCCTATCGTTTTACAACCTCTCTTCATACAGTCTTTATCGCTTAGAACAGTAAATATTGATTCACTCATTCACTCTTTTTTTTTGCCATTTTTGTTTTGGTTTATTTTCCGAAGTTTGTTTTGTTGTTGTTTCCAAAGGTTCTGCGTTTCGGCATAGAATTTAGGAATGACAGCCTGTCTGAAAAATTCATTATCGTAATACGCTCCCAAAAATGATAGACTGCAAAACAATAGTAAAAGAAGACAACCAGAAGTGTGCAGGGGTCCACCAGAAGAGGGCAATAGTGAGCTTATTTACAAAAACCACAGGTGAATCGTTGATGGCGCCCGACTTTCCGATTTTGTATATTTCAGCCAACGTGCGGCTGTCGTTTTCAAGGAACGGATGGATGACATCCGACGTACTCCTCGAGTGGGTGCGTCGGATTTGGGCGCCAAATGAAGACCATGTTTGATGCCTGCTCGTGCTCAATCAGGTGCCGATTCACAAGACTGATGTCGCCCGCAAGGCCTTCACGTCCAAAGACACGGACATCGTGTATGTGCCAGGTGGTTGCACCCCGATCCTCCAGCCTGCGGATGTGAGCTGGATGAAACCGTTCAAAGGCAGGCTCCGCGAGACATGGGCTACCTGCATCCGCGCTGGGGCAATGAATGCCAAGGGCAGTATAAAGAAGCATTCGCGGCAAGATGTCGTGAACTTTGTGCCCAAGGCTTGGGCATCTGTCCGAGGAAGTTGTCGCCCGATCGTTCAAGCCCTGTGGGATTTCTACCGCCCCCGATAGGTCCCAAGACGGCGAGCTCCACGAGCGACTGGCATCGGCGGTTCCCGCTTTCCTGCCGACTACGTCTCCACTACAGGCGTGAGGAGGTCATCGCCATTCTGTTTGACAGAGATAGTGACTATTCTTTTGAAAGTTTTAAGAAATACTGAACAAAGGTATGTAATAAATCTCGACAGCCCTTGCCTATGTTTCGTGTGTTTTTTCAACTTTTCTTGAATGTACACCTAAAGTTAGCCCACTCCTTCTTTTCACCCAATTTGCTCTAGATTTTAGATGGGCTATCTCTAGGGATATTACGATAATCATAAAAGATGATTGATTTGGGTACTACAATTTTGCAGTGTTTTGGCCACATCGTTGGCTGCCACACCAGTAGCAACCCCTCAACCTGGCCTCCACTAACCAAACTGCTTGGGGCCCTCCTGAAGTAAACCCTGGGAACACACCATTTCGTGGTAACTGATAAGCTCATGCAGATAGCCAAGCGTGGGTGAGACAAACTTTCAGAAAGTGGTTCCGGCAGACATAGGAAGGCTGCCACAGCAGTGGCGTAAGTGCGTTCAGCTCCAAAAAGAATGGGTCGCAAAGGGTGACCTATCTGCTGAACTCTAGGTGATTGGCATCTGCAGCAAAATATAAAGGGCCACACATTTTAGTACACCCTCGTATATTACCAGTGTGCATGTGTGTTCTCCTTTTGAAAAATCCAAGAAAAACTTCAGCCAGTGAAGTGTACTGTATATACATTATTTCTTTACAAGGTAATGTGCACCATCTTCGGCGATGATAGCAGGGCTGGGTTCCATACAATTTCAAAACAGTACATGGAAGCTGCTGCAAATCAACAATGACCGTACTCTCCTGACAAAGAAACAAACAGCACAAGCTATTAAAATAATCATAGCATGATTGCTGTCATAGAATATCAATACCAAGCATTCCAATAGGTGGAAATGGCTAAGCCACTGAGTGATCTAGAGGCATATAGTTTATGCCTCAGGTTCAGAATGAATGAAAATATTGTTGCACATTAGATCGGCAATAAAAAGATGCACGAAAATATTTCAAATTGCAACTGTAGGCAAAACAAAAGTACAATCTCTAACTTTCAGATATCTCAAAAGCTTTTAACATTGTGAAATCAAACCTCAGCGATGTTTAGAATGTTTGAAACTTTTCGACTCCTTATGTATGTCCCATTGCCACTTCATAACTCCGACATGTCCTTGCCATTGCAGAGGAGCCCATTTCACCAGCTAGGCCAGCCTTAGACGTTGGAGCACCACCACTACCAGCTGCTACCAGCATCACTGATAGACCCACAGCAGCCTCAGTAGCTTGTGCGAGCCCAAGTGGCCAGACGTGTGCAAAAGAGTCACCAGCTTCCATACCTGAGGCTGCTGCAGAGTGCAACAGTGGCGCTGCGGCAACAGCTGTGGGTAGTGGTGCCTGCCAGGTTAAAGGACGCATGGTGCTCCTGGAAAGGAGCCTTGCAGACGAAAATGTTGTGAGGATGGCCCTCGTCCAGCAGAAGAATGCCCTGTGCTGCAACGTTCTTGAGCAGGACCACCACAACACACTCAGCAAGAGGGCCACACTTCATGAAATGGAAATGAAGTTGCGCGAGGACCAGTTGAAAAAGAGAAATGCGGTTCATGACATGGAGATGAAGCTCCTCAGTATCAAAGAAAAGATAGTGCTACGTGAGCTGAGCCAGAAGACTGGAGAAAAAAGCATGTTCAGACCGCTATGTCTGCTTTTCCTATTGGTTCACTTTGAAAGTCAAACTGCAGTATCACACACTTAGAAGTAGGACTCCTCACCTTCATGGCCTACATGATCTGCCCCTTAAGCCTGCTTGCAGCTCATGTGAAGCGCCACTGAATGAGCCTCTACCGAGAAAGCACACTTAAAGGAGAGACCTCCAGCAAAATTGATGAGGTGCGGCTGCCGCCGCCTTGTGGCATTACATGCCCTGGGGACTCGTGGCAGGGGTGGAGGAGAAGGTAGGGGCTATTTCCTTGCACGCCCCAGATTATGCAAAGCTGTACACACGGTAATGATGCCACATGAGTGTCGTGTCTTGTGCTGGAGTCACATATCCAAACACAGAAAACATCTCTTCCAAACCCCAAAGGCCCTCTCATTGGAGTTCCTCGTATGGATCTGCACCTTGTTGTGATTGGATTGAATTATAAAGCATTTGGTTGATTTCTAGGCTTCTGGGAACATGCTTGCATCCACTATACTTAGGGCTCCGTGTTTTCGGAGTTTATTTTTCGTGAAATTCGGAGGGTGTTTATCGAAGTGTATTTTTTAGCAAAAATTCGGTGTTTATCGGAGTTTATTTTTCGTAAATCCCCAATTCTCCGAAATTCGGAGATTAATTTCGCAGTGTTTCCTATTAAAAATTATAAATAATAACCGGATGCAAACGTATGCCAGATAAAAATAAAACGCGCTTGTATCAATTAAGATTTCTTCAGTTGAATTTGGCGTTGGTGTCATTGGCAATACTAATTTGTCCCACGACAAAAGTCGCACACAAGTGTGATTTCGATAAACGTTGATACTTTAAAATCAATAAACTGCCGGAGGTAGCCGCAAGGAAGCTCGTAGTCATCCCATCAATCTATCCCGCGGCCGCGAGAGGTGAAGTGGTTAAGGATGTAATAGAGAAGTTTCAACTGCCCCTCTTCCCTATTTTATACAACCTCTATGGCCCATAGCTTTCACTGTTACCCCCCCCCGAAACATACCCTCTTCTTTCCCTAACTCCCAAATCCCATGGCCCAAACTGGAAACCAAAAGAGTGGCTATTGTCATGACACGAATGGTACGATGGCCTGTTTCCCTGAACCAACCTTGACGAGACAAGCCGTAAGACCCCCTTTTGACAACGGCCCGAGACTTGAAAGATAATTATGGTGTCATTTTCCCAGGACCATTGATCCTGCGCTGCTCAAATTGTAAAAAAAAAAAAAAAAAATACTTTTTCCTTTTTTTGTTGGGGGGGGAGGGGGTGGTGGCATGGGCACATAACAATTCGGAGTTTATCGAATAAATCCGAATTGAAAAAAATTTTACCGGCGGGTGTTTTTCTGAGTTTTTCAGATTTATCCGAAAACACGGAGCCCTAATTATACTGTACATTTATATGTAAGACTGATGACTGGACAAGCGCCCATCCCCATTTTTTTGCGATTATCTCCAAAGTTTGAGTGGGCACTTGCCTGGTATTTTACGGTAGATGTACGCAAAAATTGCTTGCTTGCAAAAATTAAAAAAAAAAAAAAACTTTATATAACTTTTGGTTTGCTGTTCTAACTGCTGACCATTATAAGTTAAGCTCCAAGCAGTACTTTTAGGGAAGGCCCACAGCCAGGTATTTTTCAATGATGATTGTTGGCAGTGGCTATTTTCACAATTAGATTTTGAGATAGGCTGAGTGCGCTTGTCCATACATACATTTTTTTTTTCAGTATGGCAATAACTGGTTCATAATATTTTGCCGAAGTTAAAAATTGTTTCGTTGACAACTTTTCATGGATGCACGGCTTTATTGATACTGTTGACATTTTGTAGAAACTCATTTCGGCCTTGCGACATTTCGTCTACAAACTTTTCTTTCGCCGAGTACATTAAATTTGATTTTCAACTTCATCATTTCTTTTAATTTTTTTTTTCATTTGCCGGACTCATACTGGAAAAGGAACATTAGACTGAATTGATTTTTTTAGCAAATAAACCACCGTCGGCTGGGTAAGCTATGTCCCAAACAGACCCCGTGATCATGCCTCGCTTTGCTACGCTCTGCTTGGGGAAAGTGGTTTATAATTTCAAGCTTCAGCCTGCTAGTTGAGAATGTGCATTCCTTTTTCTCGTGCTTATGTCAGAGTTTCCTTGCTTTTGTATTAGTGACATGTGTGCGTGGTGGCAGTGCCCGGTAAACTGAAAGTGCAAACCGACACAAGATCGCAGCTTCGAGACGTTCTTGCATCGAATAAGCGCTGCCTTTCAGCGTACAGATACCTATCAATTCACCGAAAAACACATTTTGTGGACAGACATTTCATGGACTCGCGTTCGTCGACACTAATGTTCCATCGACACCCGTTATGCGAATTGAACGGTGTAGGGACATTTCGTCACGTGTGTATCCCACACATACTCGCCGCTTCGTGGCAACATTCCGAGGCGGCTCATTACAGAAAAAAGCTAATCTGAGCTGTCGATCAAGCAATCTGGCGAGGATTCATCGCACATCGATAAAACAATCTGTCGATGAAATGTTGTTCGACTGCAGAGCAACATGCTCGTGCTTGTTACCGGCTTCACTCGCACGTATGGTTATGCAAGGCGATTTTCAATGGGGATGATGGAACAAAGATGTTCCGGGCGCTTCAGGACGGGGCAGGCAGCGTTCACCTCCTTCAGTGTGTCTGGTGCTCAGTTTTGCGTTACTTTGAGAGCTCTATTTGGAAGCATATGCGGTGGCTGCACCCGCAGAGAAGCTCGAGTTACTAACCTTGAATTGTCATGTTGCTACCCTACTCGTCAGACTCTTGGGCAAAATTTGTAAAAATAGACCAGATGTTTTATTGCATTTGTGGAGCATGCACTTGTCACACTATAGCAACAATTAGGTGTTGAAGTGTTAATGGTTCAAAAACGTGAAAGTGTCTCCTTGTGCTGGTAGTATTCAAGTCATCTCACGCACCTGTGAAGTGTGTGAGATAACTTATGAGATGCTTGGTTAAATCATGTGTACTAATAACTCGAATCTCTAACGCAGAGGAGAGAAGCTCTGCTTGTAGCCCAGATGCCGCCATTGTCCCGAGGCACCGTCTGGCAAGGTAAGCAATCAACTATCCAGCTGATCTTTTTTTCTTGTCAGATTGTTAAGCGTAGCTTATGAAATTAGGCTAGGTGCTTGCTTAGATCATGTTTACTAATGACTAATCTGATGCACATGCCAGAAGCTCTGCACCTAGCAGTGATGCCGCCATAGTCCCGAGGCACCGTCCTGCGGACCCTGTTATTGTTTCTTCTTTACTTGTCAGACTGCTAAGCATATAATGTGTGATTAGGCTAGGTGCTTGGTTAGGTCACATGCACTAACGGCTCTCCTTTCTAATGCACAGGTGAGAAGCTCTGCTTGTAGCACAGACAAGCTATAGTCCCTAGGCTCTGTCTGGCAAGGTAAGCAATTAGCTATCCTGCAGACTGTTTTTTTATATTTCTCAGGTTGTTAAGCGCATATTGTGAAATTAGGCTTGGTGCAGAGAAGCCACCTTTTTCATGTTGTGTGATACCTGGTGAATGTAGGGCATTAGAGCCGGGCGTTGTCACCGGGTATCACACAACATAAAAAAGGTGGCTTCCAGGTATGACATCCCTGTTGTAATTTCAGCACCAAACTGAACTAAAGAAGTAATGTCTTATGATAAATTCCACACAGGAACGTCGCAATGAATGCGACCAGACACAAACAAAACATATACCGTAATATAACGAGTCATCGCCCACCCCAATTTTTGGGCCAATATAGATTTCTAAAAAAACACCGAGTCATCGCCCACCCCTTCAAATACCCCAACACGGACTCCGCGATCTGCAAACACTCATCCTACCCAAATGACGCGGCCGCAGACCTTACAGCTGGAGGACGTCCGTGACAAAGTAAAAGGGAGAGAAAGGCCCTCTCTTTGCTTACGCATTTTTCGCGTGAGCGACTCCGAAGTGGCAGTGTATCCATGCGAAAAGAAAACAATGAAGATAACAAAATAAAAGTTTGTTTTGCTTACAAAAATGTCGATCCGACAAAAAAAAAAAAGAATCGGAAAGATAACACAAGCATTGACCCAGTCAGGAATCGCGAGGTGAGCGTACGCCCCATATTTTGGGATGTAACCGCGGAGTGTAAGGTCGAAGTCTGTCTCCGCCGAAGTAAGGTCGCTGCGAACCCGCTCCTTCTCCCCGCACGTCGCAACCGCGGTTGTGCAATGTTTTAGACAAAGCCAACAGGTAAATAAAGCTTTTCTGGAACGCCCTACAGAGACGTTAGTAGAGCGTCCCAAACCCCCATTGATAGCATGCCGTGCACGGACGCACGGATGTACGCAAAAAACAAGGAAGTTGCGCAAGAGCTTGTGATTGACAAGGCGCCCGACTTGGCCCGACGCCAAAGTATTTGCCACGCGATCGCCGGCTTTACCGCTTTCCCAGCATCGCTCTTCGTCGCTTCTTTGGTCCGCTCGCTCGCTCGCTCGCTCGTTGCGCCTGGTTGGTTTTTCTATTTTCTTGCAGAATGTTCTTTCTTTTCTTCTCTTTTTTTTTACTAACTAGGAGAACATAGTGGTGACGTGTTTTCACGGAACAAACGTTCGTGCTCTATGCAGATCGGTGGTGTTCCTAGCGCGTATGCAAGCAACGGACTTCGGGGTAGTAAAACATTCTTTCGTGAGCATTTTTTCTATAAAACAATAAAACTAAATCGAGTTTTGAGTTTAATGTATCTGTTGCGTAGCAGCGCTAGATACGAAGAGAAAACTGGGCGGCTTTCTCCGCTTTTATTAACTTTTTGTGCTCACCCACCGAGACATGGCCCACCCCACTTTTTCTATGAATTTCAGGCGGCAGGGGGGTGGGCGATGACTCGGGATATTACGGTATACCTTGCCAAAGCGAGGTTATAATGAAATACCTTTCACCTGTGGCAAAGTATATATGTTGGTCAGTCTGGCCGCTGCGTGAACACCAGGTTACGTGAACACGCATCGTCACTAAAGTCAACACCATCGGGTCATCTCGCGGCACACGTAAGAGACTGTCACTGCAAACCAATACTTACAGCGACAAAGGTCCTTCGAAGTTTCCGTGGGAAGAAATCAAGGGAAATATACGAGGCAATGACCATGAACAAAATGTAAGGGCGCAAACGAGCTGGTGTACATTGCACATGGTTAAAAAAAACCGAGACTGCGGGTAAACGACACGACACTAAAAAGACTCTAAAAGAGACTTTTTAGTGTTGTGTCGTTTACCCGCAGTCTCGGGGTTTTTTAACCATGTGCAATGACCATCAAAGAAAAGGAAAACGCGTGTGTCAGTGCACCATCAGTGACATTAAGTGACAAAGAACTTCATTACCCTAGCTTTCCTACTTGAAGTTGTTTCATTGGTTTATTGTAAGCAACTTCCTCTTTCTTTCTTTCTGCTATTTCTCATTTTTTTAAGGGAAGACGCAAGTCCTAGAATGCTCAAAAATCGCAAAAAAATTGCTTTTTCAAAAAGCACTTTTTTGGGATGTTTAGACTTTCAAGAACCTCTTCACGACATATGAAAGCTAAATTTAATTGGGAAATATATAAAAATCTACCGTATAATCGCGTGTAAGGGCCGCACCCGTGTAAGGGCCGCACCCCCGTATTTAGAACAAAGTATTGCAAAAAAAAATTACAGAAATTATTCACGTATGCGCCGCACCCCCTTGTTTTTGAGGCGCGCCGACTGTAATGCCATGTTTCTATGAATATATATTGCTAGGTGGCGCTAGCCACCGCCCGAGCACGTAGTGGCACGTGTCCGCATCCTTGATAATTGCTCTCCACTCATCCGTATCACCGTATGGCATAATGGCTGTCGACCTCGATCGTGGTTGGCCGCACTGTCGGGATGCATTTATGTTGCCGCAAGGCATTGAGAAAAGATAAAGGATATGTCAGGTTCCGTGACAAGTGCGAGGAATGGGGATTGAGTGGGCTTGGCTCGCGCGGGCACTCAAGTTTCCGAACGCCACTGTACGCTCTGGGAGAGGTTTCCTTTTGTTCTTCGATTCGTGTCAAAGCGTCGTGATTTGTCTGCCTTTTCACGCAATCTGAGAGCTATGGGCAAGTATCACTTCAACAGTCATACGCGATTCAAGCCGAAAGTTGCCGCGCATGCTATCAAGTATGGCAAAAAAGAAAAAACAAAAAAAGCGTATTGCGCAGTATGTAAACTAATTAAATACGACTGACAATTGAGTCCGGATTCTGGAATGAAGACTTTTCCGACCAGTGCAGCCGAGCGCGCTCATATGCATTCATTTAGGAATGTGGATACAGATATTTTCTTTTAATCCGTGTATGGGCCGCACCTCGAAAATGTGCCCTCAAATCGGGAAGAAATAGTGCGGCCCTTACACGAGTTTATACGGTACTTTATAATGACGCGGTAGACGTGAAATGCCCACAAATCGGCAACCATGCTCCCACTTCGCGCGCTCGCCATTTGCAAACTATACGTCTGGCGGCCGTCATCTTGGTTTAGTTTTCAAGCTGTTTCCTTTCTCCGCATTTTGCGACATTCCAAAATGGTGTCGCTCGAGCAGAACCATCGTTTTTGCGGGTTTTCCAGCGGACGTTTCTGAGCCCCTGATTGGCGAAAGCGCGCGCTCCTCCAGATGCGCGTTTCCCATTGGCCTTCCAATCTCCCGGCGCTCCTTCCTCAGACCTGCCAAGTCTCCCGGATTACCCGTACAATGTACGGATTTGGACCGTCTTGTACGGTTGTACGATTGATGGTAAAATCTCCCGGAAATATAAAATTTTCCCCGTTTTTTTTTTTTTTTTTTATAAGTTTTAGCGGGAAATCGGTTGCTGGTCTGGCCACGCCAAAAGGAAACTCAGTACGCGAGCTCAAGCCAATCGCCATCGTAATCAAACTTGTTCTTACGTATCGCAGCGCCGCCGTGTTGCACCGTAGCGGATGACGATTCGTTCACTGAATGCTCGGCTAGCTCGGCCCTCCGCAAGCGTGGCGCTGCAATCTGAGAAGCATACTTTTCTAGACCAAGCAGTTTTACCGGTTTTGCTAACTGTTCAGTATACTTCTGGTTCTGCTGATAACGTAAGCCTTTATTCTTTGTCAACTGTGTTCTCGTTGCGTACTCTAGGATGGCCCTCTCTAAAGAGCGCAAAAAATATCTCCAAGTTTTTTTGAAGCAGTATAGCACTGAATTTCGCTGTGTTATCGAATCAAAGAAAGGAATACATTTTGCTTTCTGTGTCGTTTGCAATTGCGATGTCAGCATCTCGCACGGAGGCCGAAGCGACCTCGTTGCTCACATAGCTTCGAAGAAGCACGCCAGTCGGCTTCAGTTGCAAGAGAAGCAGCAACAACTCGGCCAGTTTTTTTCGAAGCAGAGCGGGGACAGCGACGTGATTCGAGCGGAATGTTTATTCACTGGATTTCTACTGGAACACAACATTCCGCTGACCGTTTCCGACCACGTGGGCCCGCTGCTCCGAAAGATGTTCCCGGCTTCCGACGTCGCGAAGCGGTACGGCTGTGCCAGGACCAAAACAAGTGCAATTGTCGGTGAAATGGCGAACAAATCCCAGCAACGTATGGTGGATGCCCTAAAACGAGAAGTTTTCTCGGTTGCCGTCGACGGCAGCAATGACAGCCATTCGCAGCTGTACCCGATCGTCGTTACTTATTACGCCGAGGAGTCGGGCTTGATCGAAAGTCGTTTGCTTTGCTTGCGTACGTTGGAAGGTCAGGGAAGTGGCCGTAACATAGGCAGCCTGATTTTGGAGGCTCTTGCGTCATTCCACGTGCCGGTGAAGAACTGCATAGCATTTTCTGCAGACAACGCCAACGTGATGATGGGTAAAAAAAATGGCGTGGCTGCAGTGCTGGCTGAAGCGCAAGAAAACGTAATCAAGATAGGATGCCCGTGCCACCTCATAAACCTAGCGGCTGAAAAGGGTGCTCTGTGCCTCCCAGCAAGGATCGACGAAATTCTCGTTGATATTTTCTACTACTTGGAGAAAAGCGCCAAGAGGAAGGAAGCCCTGAAAGAGTTTCAACAAATACATGACAAGGAATGCAGGAAGATCCTCAAACACGTTCAAACTCGGTGGCTCTCCCTTGGCAAGTGCTTGACGAGATTACTGGATCAGTGGAAGCCTCTGTTAAGCTTTTTCTTACACGAGGTGAAAAAAGACAAGAATGTTCCTAACTTTCTAGAATTCTACCAGATCCCCAAGGCAGCACCCGAGCAAGCAGCAGCTTCAGTGGTCAAGCCTGACCCGTCCAAACCAAAGAGAAAGAACATGTCAGTGCTGGCAACACCAATATCAGCGAAGAAAGCTAAGCTTGCATCCACAGCAAAGACTGGCGCACACTCTGTTACACGTGAAGAACGACTTTTCGTTTTCCTTAGCTCTGAGCTCAACAGAGCATACTGTCTCTTTTTGCAGAACACTATACCCATTTTTGAGAAAGTGAACCGCACCCTGCAGGCGCAAGCGCCTCAGATCCACGTGCTGCAGTCTCTCCTCTTCGAACTTCTTCGAGACCTTCTTTCGCGATTCGTGAACCCATCTTTGCTGAAGCAGCACAGCACATTGTTGGACATTGACTACAACAGCAAGGAAGCTCAGAAAGACGACGCGGACTTAGTCATTGGGCGAGAGACCAGGTCTGTGGTTGACATGCTCCAGCCCAGTGATCAAGAGGAGTTCTTCAAGTCTGTTCGACGCTACTTTGTAGCAGTGTGCGACTACATGAGGCACAAGTTCCCTTTGAAGGATGTTGCACTGGCTAATGCAGAGGTAGCTCAACTGAAGAACCTAGACACCATGTCCTTTGGAAAGGTACTCTTTTTTGTGAACTCTTTTCCACCCATGTTGCCACTGCAACAAGGGGAGTCTACAATGCAAGCGATCGATGCTCTGGAAGTTGAATTCACAAAGCTACAGGCTCTAGACCTTCCTCCAGATCTTCTCAAAGAAGAAAGGGTGGACGCCCAGTGGAGGATTGTATCACAGTTGAGAACACCAGATGGGGATTATAAGTTCAGCCGAATTGCCAATGTGATGCTTGGAATCTTATCAATTCCTCACAGCAATGGCCGAGTGCGAGCGGCTTTTCAGCATTGTCAGAAAAACAAGAACGGAGTTCAGGTCATCCATGGGAGACAAGACTCTGGAACACCTGCTGCTTGCGAAGTCTCACCAAGCTGGCCCCTGCTACAGTCAGTCATACTCACATGACTTTTTAAAGGCTGCGAAATCCGCTACTACCAGGCTTCTTGAAAAATAAAATTTTCCCAGCTCGCCTTTTTAGCATCGTCAGAAAAACAAGAACGGAGTTCAGGTCATCCATGGGAGACAAGACTCTGGAACACCTTCTGCTTGCGAAGTTTTACCGAGCTGGCCCATGCTACAGTCTCACATCACGTGACTTTTTAAAGGCTGCGAAATCCGCTATTACTAAGCTTTTTGAAAAATAAAATTTCCCCTGCTCGTGCCTTCATGCTTTGTCAGTGCTTTCACCTCATGCCAGCACTGACATGTTCTTTTTGTTTGGTTACACGGGTCAGGCTTGACCACTGAAGCTGCTGCTTGCTCGGGTGCTGCCTCGGGGATCTGGTAGAATTCTAGAAAGTTAGGAACATTCCTGTCTTTTTTTTTCACCAGCCTGGCCCCTGATACAGCCAGCCATACTCGCATGACTTTTTGAAGGCTGCGAAATCCGCAACTAATAAACTTATTGACCCGCCCCCCCCCCCCCCCCCCCGTTTGCATGGTCTCCCTATTTTTGTATCCAGGTACTTGGCAGGTCTGCTTCCTCCTCTCCGAATTCCTCGCTTCACGGGGTGGCCAGCAGTGTTGCCAATTTAGCGATTTTGTCGCTAGATTAGCGATTTTCTATACATTTAGCGACGGATTTTTTTAAATTTAGCGGCTAGCGACTTTTTAAGCGACTTTGGTGTTCAACCGTAATATTGTTATTTTGAACAATTTTAGAGATCCTCGCGGGCTAAACCCTTTTGCTTCTCTAGCCGAGTTTGCTTTGGATATATGCTCAATTGAGCGGCGCGCTTAAAAAAAATGTCAACACTGTCAACACTGCAGACCATCTCTCCCGCGCCCACATACCCACGTGCTCTCCGCCAAATGTTGCTACCGCCAGCCAAGAGCGCAGCCGCTTCGCTAGCCTCGCTGCATCGTTTCGGATTCGAAAGCTCCGGTTCGCGTTTCGATGCTGTAATGCCGAAAGTGAAGTACATCCAGAAATTCAGAGATGAGTGGCTCAAGGATCCTACGCTGTGCAACTGGCTGGTTTGCAAGACCAAGAAATGTAGGACAAAAGTTGCCGAGTGCAAATATTGCAGGTGTGAACTTGGAACCAAGTACTCTGATCTCGGGAAAGCACCGGCTGACAGAGAAACACAATACCGCTGTGGCGTGTGTCATCGACGCAGTCTCAGCTCCCCCTTGTGAGGACTGTCATCCCTTCATCAAGTCAAGCTGTAGGTACAGTGGCACTTTTTGTCGCTAAGCACTGTAGCATTGTCACTGCCGAGCACCTATGTGGCGTGATAAAGAAGTTGTTCACTGACAGTGTCACAGCAAGAGGTTATTGCATGAAGCGCACCAAATGCGCGTCGTTATTGAAGAATGTGCTGTACCCGCACTTCAAGAGTGACCTTGCTGCAGACGTTGGACAGAGCAGGTTCAGCATCATCATAGATGAGTCCACGGACATCAGTGTCGATGAGTCCACGGACATCAGTGTCACCAAGTATTTGCCCGTGTCCATGATCTACTACAGTGCAGAGAAAACAAAAATTGTGACCAGCTTCCTTTCACAGTGTGTCCTGGAGGCATGCACTGCCGATGGGATCGTTGAGGCCATCAAGCACATTCTCAAAGAGTTCAAACGGGACCAGTGCAACATGGTCGGCATTGGAACAGACAATGCAAGCGTCATGACTGGGGTCAACAATGGCGTGTACCAGAAGTTGAAAGCAGAAGTGCCGAATCTGATCCTTATACGCTGCGTGTGTCACTCCTTACAGCTGGCCATTTCCGCTGCTGTAGCGGACTGCCTCCCTCGGAACCTGGAATACCTTGTCAGCGAGAAATACAACTCGTTTTCGAGGTCAGCCTCACGACAGCTTGCCTACAAAAGGCTGCAAGAAGACCCCCTGAAGATAGTTCAAGCGTGTTCAACGCGCTGGCTCTCAATCGAACGAGCTGTGTCAAGGATTGTGGAGCAATGGCTGGAGCTAAAAACTCACTTCGAAATAGCAAGATCCAGTGAGAAGCGCTACAATGCCGAAATGCTTCACGCAATGTATGTCGACAACATCAACTTGGCATACTTACTTTTCCTAAAGCCACTCCTTACTGAAGTTCAAGCCGTCAACAAGTCGTTTGAAGCAAGGGATGCCGACCAGACGAAGCTCCTTCATGACCTTGAGTGCCTGCTGGTATCGTTGATACAAAAAGTCGTCCTTCCAACCACTCGGGTCAACGTGCTAACAACAAATGTGGAGCATCACTTGGATCCCCAGCCTTACCTTGGTTACCTCTTCGAAAACCATGTAAAATAAATGAAGAAGAAAGGAGTTTCACCTCAGGATGAAGACGCACTCCGCAAACGGTGCGTGAAGTTTGTTGTGTCTTGTCCAGCAGATACGCCAAAGGCTTCCTGACAACACAGAAGTGCTGAGCAATGTAGCACAGCTGTCAGTGGAGAAGGCACTATCTGCGCTGAAGCCCTCGCTGATTCCACTGCTTGAAGCGATGGGCGTGGAAGGTCCTGACATCCAGGAAATAGAGAGCCAGTGGAGAGCTATCACGTGCGTGACATGGTCGAAGATGGACAGCACTGAAGCTTTTTGGTGTGAGGTAAACACCTACCAAAATGCCAGTGGATGGAACCTGTTTGGAGCTTTAGCGAAGTTTGCCTTGGCAATGATGGTAATGCCATATTCCAACGCAGAGGTTGAGCGATCCTTCAGCGAACTGAACCTTGTGAAGACGAAGCTCCGCCACAGGATGGCTTCCGTGATGGCAAATGCCATCAGGACTATAAGAGCTGGCCTCAAAAGGCACACAAAGACATGTTTCGACTACGAACTTCCAGAAGAAGTACCGTATATTACCGCGTATAAGTCGACCTTTTTTTTAAAAAATGTGCATCTAAAATTAGGGGGGTCGACCTATATGCGGAGGTGTCGACCTATACGCGGGTTTGAGCGCAATTTTGAGCCGAAGGAGAGATACTAGGGATGTTTTACCTGCTCCTAGGGACTTTTCCCTCTTTTTCCCCACATGAAGGGATAGTTTCGTATTCGCATTGCGGCTGACTCACTGAATCGTCGGATGCACACACGTTGGAGCCCCATCTGGCCCCATTGTGATTTGGCACTCAACGACTTAGGATTCGTGACTTCCTCGGCGAACAGCAACGATGCCTCCAAAATCGCGGCGTCAGTACAGCGCATCCTTCAAATGTAAAGTTATTCTGTACGCCGAAGAGAAGAATAACGTCGCGGCCGAACGCAGCTTCGGCGTTTCGGAGAAGTGTGTACGAGGATGGCGGCAACAGCGTGACAAGATTTTTGCGTGCTCCGGCACCCGTCGATCCTTTTGCGGCCCAAAGCAAGGACAGTTCCCTCTCGTCGAGGAAGCGGTGAAAGAATGGGTGCGAGAGCAACGAGACAAAAGCCTCAGCGTGTCTTACGAGGACATCGAAGGCAAGGCACGCGCCGTCGCCAATGAAATGGATATCGAGCGGAGCGATTTCAAGATATCGAAGAAGTGGGTGACTAATTTTATGAAGCGCCACAACTTAAGCCTAAGAAGGCGAACCACTGTTTGTCAGCGGCTGCCCGACGCGTACGAAGAGAAGCTGCGTAGCTTTCATCGTTACGTCGCCGACTTGAGGACGAAGACCGACTTCATGCTCGGGCAGATCGGCAACGCCGACCAAACGCCCGTGTGGTTCGATATGCCCAGCAGTAGAACCGTCGCAGAGAAAGGGGCTCGTCAGGTTCGTCTGCTGACGACGGGCAATGAGCATAACCGCTTCACCGCCATGTTATGTTGCACTGCAGACGGCCACAAGCTGCCACCTTTTCTAATCTTCAAGAGGAAGACGATGCCATCCAACGAACGATTCCCACCGAAAGTCATCGTCCGGGTGAACGAAAAGGGCTACTTCAACGAAGACACGGTGCTCGAGTGGTTCCGGCTGGTCTGGTGCAGGCGTCCGGGTGCCCTCCTGAAACCCCGAAGCATGCTTGTCCTTGACTCGTTTCGGGGGCACATCACAGACCGCGTGAAGAAGGCGGTAAGCAATGCAGGGTGCGACCTCGTCATCATTCCGGGTGGTATGACGTCGATCCTCCAACCCCTCGACGTGGTGCTTAACAAGCCGTTCAAGGACCGCGTGCGTCTCTTCTACAACGAGTGGGTAAGTCGGGACGACAACCCCAAGACGCCGACGGGGCGCGTGAAGCGCGCATCATTGAGCACTGTGGCCCAGTGGGTCAATGACGCTTGGTACGAACTCCCAACCGACATGGTCCGCGAGGCCTTTTCGAAGTGTATTTTGTCGCCGCTTCCCCCGACCGGCCCCAGTGACCCACAAGACGCAGACAGCAGCGACTGCGTCGTTCTGTCAAGCGACGACGCGTGCGATGACGACGCGTTCCCCAACCGGCTCCTGTGACCAAGACACACAGCAGTCAAGCGACGCAACGAGGCATGAGACTTCCGTGTGCTAAATTCAAATAAATGTTCATTTTTAAAATTTTACATTTCTGTCGAAAAAAAAAAAAAAAAACTTTTTTTTTATTCTGAAGGGTTGGGATTTAGGGGGGTCGACTTATATTTGGAGTCGACTTATACGCGGCAATATACGGTAGCTTGGCGAATTGGCACAGCTGGCCTATAAAGCTGGCAACGAACCGTCGACATCAGCAGATTTAGGTGACTTGAGTGCAGTCACCATCGAGGAAGAACTCTTCTTTTTCTAGACTGTTCTGTTGAACTGTTCTTGAAGACAAAGCAGTCATTATTTCCGTGTTAAAATTAACAAGTACCCGTTTCTTATTCATACTTTCGTACTTACCGCCTAGTCGTTTCCCAAACAAAACATTACAAATAAAAACCGTCCTAGTTCTTTTTCAGTGTAAGTTTAACCTCTCAAAATACCTGAGATATGATTATTTGAGGTTCACTTACTTTAAAAGGGCTTAATAAGCTTTTGGAATTCAGCGAATATTTTAGCGACTTCCTGGCGAATCTAGCGACTGTTTAGTGACTTCCTGGTCTCAATTTAGCGGCACGTGCAAAAAAAAGATGGCAGCACTGGTAGCCAGGGCAGCCGCCGATCTGCATCCACTTTGATGTCTGCTTCCTCGATTTTATTACGCAGCTCGTGCTCTTTCAACTCATTTTGCCATCGCTTTTTTAGACTTTAGTGCTAGTATTTTAATGGCTTGTGCAGTTATTGTGTTTTTCTTAGCTATTTAGTGTTTTCTTTGTCAGATCGTGTTGTAAAGGTGCACGTGAGGAATTTCGTAACGTGTTACGAAACGCAGTAGGCACGGCGACTTTCCGTTTGTTGTCGGGATGCCTGGAGATCTTCGCCTGAAGACAACTACGCGTCAGGCGTATGGCAAGAAACAAAAGCGTTCATGGAATGCACGTCGGAAGGCGTCGAAGAAAGACACACTGCCAGGATCGCCCGTTGAACCCGAAAAAAAGGATTCTGCTAGAACGAGCTTCGTGTCTCACTCCGGCGCACCCGGCGTCAACGCATTGTCGGCCCACGTCTCCGGTGCCAGTAAAGACTGCATCGACACAGTGTACTAGTCCATGGAGGAGTCTGCTGAGCGTGCAGCAAATGCGGGGAATGTGAAGGAGCGTCGCGGTCTGCAACGGAACAGAAGTTCAAGCTGCTGGATGTCAACATGGTGAGTGACAGCGACGACAGCGGAACGGACTTCATGATCGTGGACTTGAACATCATTAACTCGTTCTTGGGTCTCATGAACTGCCCTGAGTGCGGCGCGAAAACCGTGACCTAGTCCAAGGCCCCGGGGAAGGAGTATGGGCTTTGTGCTAAGCTTGTCCACGCGTGCTCCACATGCGACCTGCGCGAAGAACAGTTTTCTTCTCCCAGGGTGACTGGTGACGCCAAGATAACGCCGTTCAAAGTCAATTTTCGTGCAATGAAGGCAATTCAGAGCATCGGCAAAGGAACAACAGCCCTGTCCGATTTCTTTGCTACAATGAACCTTTCTCACCGCGGCCTGCACCATAAGATCTACCAAGGCCACATGAACATGATGGTACAAGCCTGCAATGCCACTGCTACAGAATGTGAGGCTGCAAATGTGGTCCGGATCAAGGAACTGTACAAGGACATGGACAGCCCGCCAGGGAACATCGATGTCGTTTTTGATGGTACTTGGCTGACTCGAAGACACGGAACTCGTCATCGACCACATGGTGCTCTCAAACTTTTGCTTGGGCTACTCAACTGGATCGAAACCCAGCGAAGAACGGTATGCAGCCTGGCCACATGGAAGTGGAAGCTGCCCTGTGTGTGTTTTGGAGGTCCCTGGAGAAGCACAAGCTGCGGTACACGACCATGCTATCGGACGGAGACAGCCGGACCTTCCACGCCCTGACAGAGGATGCGGTGTATGAATTTCTGAAGGTGGAAAAAAAGACTGCATCAACCACGTGCACAAACGGATGGGGGCAGCCCTGCGTGGACTGGTTGACAAGAAGAAGGCCCAAGGTGAACCACTTGGAGGGAAAGGACGGCTCACGTAAGACAAGATCAAAAAGATCACCAATAACTATGGCTATGCCCTGAGGAGCCACAAGAACGATGTGCCAGGCATGAGAGCGGTCGAGGTCACGCTGCAGCACATGTCGTCGACTGTTTAAACCCCGAAGCACAGTCTCTGCCCTGAAGGACCAGAGTCGTGGTGCAGCTACAACCGTGCCATGGTGACGAATGAAGAGCCCCCTCCTCACAAGAACAGCCTGCCTGATTTCGTTTGCAAAGCACTCGAACCAGTATTTGCACGGCTGAGCGACGAGACCCTCCTCAAGCGGTGCAGCGATGGCATGACGCAGAACTCTTAACGAGAGCCTGCACGCCATGATCTGGAACCAAGTGCCAAAGAGCAAGCATGCCTCGCTGCACAGAACCCAGATGGGAGTAGCTGAAGGAATCAGCCGTTTCAACCAGGGCGTGACGAAAAGCAACAATTAAAGGAATGGCCGAGAAGCTTGGCTACTGCGCAGGAAGCCGCTTGGTGCGCCGGAGCCTCGAGAAGGACCGCCGCAGGCTCCAGAGGTCAAATGACGACCACAGAGAGAGGAATGCTGTCAAGGCCAAGTTTGCAAGTTAACACAAGCCAACAAGGGACTCGAACTACAGCCCCAGTCTACTCTAAGTCCGAGTAACATTGAAGGACAGTGTGCGGCCTTACGGAGGATCTAAATAAGTTTTTGTTGTGTTTTGACCATAAACATGGTGCAACTTTTGTCGTGGAGAGCCGACTACATGATGATGATATTTAGGTGACAATTTCACTTACCTACCGTAAAATCCCGAAAGGGTGCCCACACCCGATTCATGGCCCACCCCCCTTTATTGCCCAAATATCTATTTTAGTCATTCTGCTGATACATCGCCCACCCTCCAGAAATAGCGATTCCCGGAAGTCAAAAACGCGCGTGTACTTCTTTTTTTTTTTTTTTTTTATCCGGAAGCTTGTTTTTGTTTTTTGTTTTTTTACAAAGGGAAGAGGTCACATTTTTGAGGACTAAAGTGGTAAGGGGGCAAAACGCGACAAAGGTTCAAGGTTGCTCTTTCGGTGCCCCCGCATCCGATCGTCCGAACTGATAACAGTGAAGGAAAACTAGGTCGGACTGACCTGACCATCTCATTCCTCGATCTTACACTGAACCGAGAAGACGTTCCTTCTGCCGTCCCAGGATGAGGTCCAGCTACACCATCCAGAAGAAGGTAGAAATCGTGGAGTGGCACCGCAAGAACGGACTCAACGTGAGCAAGACTGCACGCCACTTCGAGGTTGACAGAAAGCGTGTTCGGGAATGGAACACAAAATACCAAGTGCTCATGCAGCAGTGCCATGGAAAGACCAAGCTGAAGAGAACGATGGGCACTGGACGACCTGTTTTCAGTGAAGAAATTGACGACGCATTGATGGAGTTCCTGGAGACTGAGAGATCAGCTGGTCGAGCCGTCAGCAACCGGCTTCTTCAAGAGCACGCGCGACAGCTAGCGGCACAGATGAGTCTGGGCAACTTTAAAGCATTGTGCCAGTACATCGCTTGCTGGAAAAAGCGCTACGATGTGTCCATGCGGGTCGGGACAAATGAAAGTCAAAGGCTATCAGCTGACTATGCTGAAGCGATTGCGGTCTTCAGAGAGGCTGTTTCGACTCTTCGCCGGGAGCATGATTATACGGATTACAACATCGCCAATATGGACCAGACTATGGTGCGCATGGACTGTCCAGCAACAAGAACGAACAACGCGACCGGCGACTCAACTATCCGAATCACCAACACCGGCTGCGCCCGGCGAGGTATGACCGTGGCTTTGTGTGCAACGGCAGCGGGAGTGAAGCTTCCAGCGTTGATCGTGCTGAAAGAGCCAACAGGCCGGATACCCCCGAGGGTACTATTCGCACTCAAGATTCCAGGTATGTTGTTTTTTAAACTTTCTCTACCGTAGATATAGGTAGCTACACGCTTAGAACTACGTAAGACAGAAACAAAAACTATAAAACCACCCCACCCTAAACCGCCCGTTCAAACCTGCAAAAAAAAAAAAAAAAGAAGTCGGACTGTGGCGCCATCAGTTACCAAGAGCCACACCAATTTCGTGTTGCTTCGCCAAAGTCGCAAAAGATGGCGCAGCCACGGCCTAATTTCAATGGTCAGGCGGTTAGTACGCCCAGTAGGCCGTATTTATCCACCGGTCGTTCTTGAGGCCCATTGCCTTTGTGCTTTCTTACGGCATGCGCTTTCGTAAGTCAATCAGTTCCCAGTTGTCAATTTATTTTGTACTGGTATTCTTTTCAGGAAATGTGCGGGTCACATCATCAAGAAATGGGTGGATGACCTCTCCCGTCCTCCAAGAGTGGATACGCAGGGTCTGGGGACCGAACGTCGACGACGTGAGAAGGCTCCTCGTGCTGGACCAGGCACCCATTCATAAAACTGAGGCTGCCCGTGAAGCTCTCTGCGCCAGGGACACTGACGTAGCCCTGATACCAGATGGCTGCACATCAATACTGCAACCCGCCGACGTCTCATGGATGAAACCGTTCAAGGATGCGTTGCGCGAGCGTTGGGCCGTGTTCTTCCGGGCGGGCGAGCTGACTCCCAAGGGAAATCCCAAGAGGCCGTCTAGGCAGAACGTCGTAGACTTTGTGGCGGAGGCGTGGGCCTCCCTTTCCGAGGACACGGTGCGGCGGTCCTTCAAAAGGTGCGGCATTTCAACGAGCCTTGATGGAGCGGAAGACGGCGAACTCAATGACCGTTTGGCGTCGGTGGACGATGCGGCAGAGGCGGGACCCGGGGAACACAAGAGCCTGGTGGATGAAGCCTTGGGCCTGATTTTTGGCAGTGACAGTGATGTTTCCTTCAATGGATTTAGCGACGAGGATTAGCGAGAATAAAGGCACAAAGAAACTTTCCGTTTTTCGTATTTTTTGTGTTTTTTGGAGTTGACTCCCGAAACATGGCCCACTCCACTTTTTGCTACAATTATCTCTGGCAAAAGGGTGGGCGCCCTTTCGGGATTTTACGGTAGGCATTGAAAAAGGTATATGAAGTGACAAATGTAGTTTTCTTCGTTTTTTGGTAGACTGTGCATGATGTCCCGGATATTTTTTTGATGCGCTATCTTTATACACCAACTCAAGTTTATACACCAACTCAACACCAACCGGCGCCGCACATGCGCGATGGGGGTGTGGGCAAGAAGCTCGCCGTCGCCCATAAACAAACCATTCAAATGCGATGTTGTCGGCGTCGCTGTGAGTCCCCCAGCCCTTTTTCGCGTTCGAATTGTTGATTCTATGTCTTCCTGGCGATGTCTGACTATCTTGAGCGGCGTCAGCGAAATTACCGAGGCTCGTTACACCGCAAACCTTCACGTGAATTATGTGACATGTGGCGATTCGTTTCGCGTGGAAGCCGCAGTATGTACGCTAAAGCCTGATTCGCATGATGAGATTTCCCTCGCAAGTTTCAGTCGCGAAGCCACTCGGGCTGCAAAAGCGCGAACCGTAGCCGAGATGGTCGACGTCGATACTGAAAATTGCAAGCAGAATCGGACCAACTGAATTAGGCATAACAAGTCGGTGATGGTCACTGGTAACTATGATCAACATCTTGTTGTATCTACTGTTTACATCGAGCCTGCTTACCAACCTTCAAATTTAAGTCTTTTGAGGCCTGCACTTACTTCTTATCGCAAGCACCGGGCCAACATTTGGTCTACGGGCCGGCATCGTCTAAGAGAGCAGACGACAAGCAGAAATGTTTGAAAGAGCAGACGACAGTTCGAACGATCAGGCGGCCGTTTGAATTTGAAGACGCACTGAACGTACTCCGCAGGTTGTCCGCACAACTTGACGGTTTTGTGGCGTTCATGTTAAAACAAAACAAATAAATCTGATGACCACAAGTATCCATGAATTCAACCCAAAGTGCTTCCCGCCCAAGCAATCGTTGTCCGACGGCGTCTGCTTTTCCCTTTTCACGGCACATATCCAGATTCTCGGACGAACCGAGCACTTGAAAACTGACCTTCAAACGTTTCTCGACAGTTTTGGTACGGCCCCAGTTGCGGCGTTTTGACGAGAAGGCAGGTTTTTGTCTGGTTCCTTTCAAAACAACACAGGAATACACGTCTGGCATGGCCGCTTCCGCCCACACCCCCAGACCGGAAATGCGACCGACGCGCCACCACCGCGCCGTGACGTCCCAGAGTTGAGTTTGTGTATAAGGTGGCCACAAACTTGGTATGGTCTTGTTCATGAAGAACAGAACTATATGGTGATGCTATTTACATTGTTGTAGCTGTATTCAAGTAAAAGTTTGATGAGATGAAACTTCAAGTGCAGTTTTCTCAGTTTCACGTTTTTGGACATTACACGCTGCCTTACGGAGGCTTTTCCAATATTGTTTTTGAGTGACAACCAGAAACTTGTTATCATTGTGTTTGTATTGATTAGATCTAGCCGGTGATGCTATTTATATAGGTCTAATGCTGTTTGCCATATCATAATCAATAATAATAACAAAATAATATGAAATTTTAAGGTCTTCAAACATTGATGGCTCTTTGCACTGAAAAGTGCTTTTAAAAGAATACAGTTAGCATCACCGGCTAAAGCAAGTCTTCGGCATTATAGCCATGTATTTCATGTTAGTGTTTGATGAGGTGAAATTAACCTAAAGCCCCGTAAGAAATGCCCTAAATATATTTGTAAAAAGCTTCATGTCTATTAATTGCATGCAGCTATTTAAAAACTAATGACAGATTTGGAATCAGCACAAGAAAATACATGCGCATGACAAGTTTCATTAAAATCTGACCCTAAGTAGAAAAGATGTTTTAATACCCAGGTCTACCTTTAAGGTAACGTTTTCCTCTTCCTTTTTTATGTTATTTCTCAGCTCTTTCAACGTACCGTAACTTCCTCTTCCCATCAAGGCAATTTCATTTTGGGAATTTTTCATGCCGAAAAGAAAGACGAGGGAGAAACGCTTCCTCTTTCTCGTCTTCTGTGTGAATATTAAAACGACAGTTGTGAGTTAGCGCTTGTTCCGTCATTTTGTACTTGACATTCGTGCTATTTATTTCAAAAATGCATATCCAACTAGCCCACCTTAATATTTTAGTTCTGTTAATGCAGCGTGATGTACTAAGGCAGCGAGTTGGTGAACATTATACATGATCAGAACAGCACACGACAGGACGAAGCTTGATGTTATGTGCTGCAGGTCGCAATTTAAGATTTGTTTTGTACTAATATGTGAGAAGCTCCAGTAGTTTTATCACTCTTCAATATATGTAGGGGATGTTTTTGACTGATTTATAATCAAGTAATTTCTTGGGCTCTTTTTTCACTAATATCCCTGAGGTCTGTTTAATCTAATATTTTTTATCCTAATTGTACCTGCTACAGGAAAAGCAAAGTAGTCACAGTTGCCATTGAACCGTATGCAGTGGCACATGAATAATATGACTACAGTTTAGCACACAAATAATGTAATGAAATATGATGCTACCAGGACATCAACAAAGGACCATGTTTGTAATGTGTCTCGTCACTACTTAAGCATACTGCATCACACAGAAAGCAGTGTATTTAACCTGTCCAGTGACATATTCACGGCATTACACATATGAAACCAGATGTGACAGTCACCGTTTATAGCAAAGCTGGGCAATATCGCGATACAAATGTATCGCGATAGTATTTTGGATATACTTTGAGTATCTGTATCTCTGTATCAAGGTAGGTACATTTGAAAAATGTATTTGTATCTCAGAAGTGAAATACATTTAAGATGTGTAGAGGACGCTAGTGTAGCGACAGAACAAGTATGAATCGTGGTGCCACCTTCGGGTTTTGCGATGGTGTATTTAAACAATGTGCTGAATAAACCTGGGGTTTTTTTTTTTTCTCAACCGACACATGTGGCTGGCGACTCTGCTCACTCTCGGCCGCCCCGGCCGCTCGCGCCTGTACCTTGCGCGCTCGAGCCTTCTTCAAGATGTGTTGTTTGTATCGCGATACTTTGCTAGGATTAGGTATCTATCTCATTACATTTGTTGTTCTTTTTAAGATAAATTTAAAAGATAAAAACATCTGTTTGGTGCAAGTTGCTTCGTAATTTATAATATGAACCCACCCTATAACATTATCCATCTCTGTCACCGACAATAAAAAAAACTGGTTTAAAAAGGGTTATGGGCAAGAAGCCCTCCACTTTTTTCAATTTAGCAGAGAGAACGCTGTAAAAAAGTTGAGTGAAGAAAAAGTATGGTCCTGTTGTTCAATCTCCCCATGCTATGGGTGACTCAGAAGCTTATAACACAACAGTTTGATGTGCCCTCACGGTAAGTCTTTTGTCAAGCATGGCACGCAGTCTTCCCCGTTCTGCAACTATGTGGTTCAACGGGGGGGGGGGGACATGTTTTCTTTAGCAGCATTAATGATAAATAAAGAGTGTGAGGTAAGGGGAACAGCATAAAATGGCCCAAAAAAGGAGCACAAGCATAAATTACCATTCATATTTGCCACAAACTACACCCTCCCCACCTAGCACCGTTCGGGAACAAATGTATTTTTTTAAGTATCTGTACCTGTATTCCGGAATACTTTTTTGCCGGTTTTGCAGAAGTATCTCAGGCCCGTTGCATAAAAGACAAGTGCCTCTTAGTATCTGTATTTTGGGCCTTAAAACACGTGTATCTCAGTATTTGCATTCCCAAATTATTTTTTGAAGTATCTCTGCCCAGCCCCAGTTTATAGCACAGTGATTTATTCTTTCATTCATATTATTTTCTAGGTACTTTGGGCAAATCAACCCATCTGAAAGGCAAGACAAAGGTGCAACCAACGGCATGCACCAAAGTTGCTAACTCTTCTTCAAGTGCTATGACATCTGTGAGTGTACCGGCCTCCAACTATACTCCGTGCCACTAGTTGTGTGCAGTGCAGGCGAAGGCAACGCCAGGCTTAGAGAGAAGGTGAGCACTAGGAAGGTGGAGGGGAGGGCTAGGGGAGAGAAGGAAAGCACTAGGAATGTTAGATAGGAGAGGAGGTTACTCTCCTCACCCGCCTTTCTAGTGCTTGCCCTTTCCCCTAGACGGGCATTGCCTTCGCCTGTACCGAGTGCAACTAGCGGCTCAGAATATAGTCAACATTATGCAGATTATGATGCTCTAGCAAATAATAGATAACTGTGGGTAAAATTAATTTGTTCAGTGCTTGGACACGCAGCCCGCAACTTGCTTGGACACGACCCAGAGGAAACCGGCTGCAAGCCCCCGTTCTCATAACGAGCATTACAAATGGCATGCATTATAATGACAGTGATGTGATTGGCCTAAGCCATTTTGGAGCACCTTTTGGAGCAGCCAGAACAGTGTTTTGGAGCAGCAAAAGTGGCCTTTGGAGCAGCCAGAACAGTGTTTTGGTGCAGCAAAAGTAGCTTTTGAAGCAGCCAAAACTGTGTTTTGGAGCAGCAAAAGTGGCTTTTGGAGCAGATATTCTTAAAAATTTTAAAAACATATTTGTTTTAAGTGCTGGACAAACGAAGGGCACTTTGTGCTGTGTTGTGACGGAACTCGCTGTTTGTGTTTTACTGCTGAGACATCCCACAAGTGTACAGTGTTGTAGGTGTTGCCGAGCAATTCCGAAAAGAACGCTTGCCATCGTTTTACATGTTCCCGACGTGCCAGATTTTCGTCAAAAGTAAGCAGACGTAAAACAATGAATTGCAAGCGTCCCGGCTGGTGCCTCTGTCCTGCAGTCATGTTTAGGGTGCCTACATGTCTCGTGTGTATGAAGGCACTCTAGTCATGTTCAAATGCTCGTGAGGGCAACTTTAGCAGGCTTGCAGTGGCACGTGCTTCGTCGCGCGAGCGGAGACAACGGCTGTTCAATCGAAACCGAAACAATGCCACTCCGCTCCGTCGCCAACTGGTTCCCAAAATAGTATGCAGCATTCGACAAAAAAAAAACAGTCCAGCGGCGCGTGCTTGCCAGGCCGGCAGGCGTGGTACAAGCTAAACACAAAGAAAGGAAGAACATGAGCGCATGCATCGATGCATGACATCGCGAGACGGGGTCAAACATTTCTTAGAGCGCTTTGTGGAACGACAGAACTCGAGCCAAACAAGCGCGATGTGCGGGTTCAGCGTGCAGACATTGCCTTCTTTGCTTTAGCTCACTTCTCTTCTCAAACTTTCTTTTGCGGCAGATTTTTCACGTACCGGGGTCCCTTTCGAAAGAAAGCCCACCGAAAGAATCCTAGGTGATCAATATTTCGACAAGAAGTCTGAGCTAAATAGGGATGTTTGTAGTATAGTATGATTTAAACAAGGGCACGAATGTCGAAGAACAAGTTTAGAAAGCGCCATATCTGCAGCGACGTGGGGACAAGGGCGAATTCAGAGCTCCGTTTTGGGGGGGGGGAGCGAAAAATTTGTAAGGATACTATACTCCCATTCTTTCGTGTGCACTGGGGGGTCCGCCCATGTCAAATTGCCCTCCGAGAAGGAGGGAGGGGGAGGTCGACTTTGTTTGGGGGGGGGAGGCCGCCCCCGTCGCCCCCCCCTTTGGATCCGCCCCTGCGTGGAACACCCGACGTCGCGCGACCATGGTGACAGTGCTCGAGCGAGCGTTTCAAATCACAAAAAACTCTCGCCGCTCAAAAACGTGGTTTTGTTTCACAGCAGGACGGCATAGATGCCACCCGGCACACTAGCGTCGGAGCGTCCGCACACGCCCACGTTTATCGTTGAAAAAGTTTAAAAAGACGCGAGACGAGATTCCCGAGACGACGAGGGCGCGAGACGCGAGATGGCGACAAAAACCATGCAAGAGCGGATGGACGATTGATGCAGGGTACTTTGTGTCAGGCGGCCACTTGCGCCACCTAGCTCACGCATGCTGAATTACGGTTCTCAGTTTAGTTTCGGTTTTGAAAGGAGACAGAAATTGGTCCTTTGGCGCAGGCTTGGCACAGATTATCCATATTTTGGCAAAATGTAGCAGGATGTAGCAGGGTTAGCCCCTTGGCGCAGTTTGGCGCTATTGGCGCAGCAATCACATCACTGTAATGATCTCGTGTCACCAATTCCTTTACGCTCGAAACATAGCTTTGCTCTTATAACATATTCACGTAGTCAATATTGTTCCGTTTTTATTTGCCAGCTGTTTTGTCTCTATTTTTCCTTCCTGTCTTTTTGTAGTATTTAGCACCTGTACGACGATTCTGCTACTAGGCTCCAACCACAAACTCTTTGCTCAAGGATGCATTTCAACTGCACGAACTCTCACTTGTCAGAAGCAACCGCCAAAGATAAAGCTATGAGCTCTGGATTCTCGCCCTCAGAAAATATCATCATTAAAATACAAATATTTTCTCGGACTGGTGCTATCAAAAATCCTCAGAAAAGCAAGAACTGCCGAATGAAGACTTTCTTTCGAGACATGTTGAGCTTGAATAATTCTCGAGTTAAGTAAGCAACGTGAACGACAGTGTATTTGCTCTCCTGTCCTCTTAAGAAATGCCAGTACGTTGGCGGCATTACCACTTTAAGTGTTGTGATTGCATCAAGGAAGAGCCAAGAGGAGTGCTACAAACAAATCACAGCGAAAGATGTAATTGTCAAAATTGCAAGTTGTAAAAAGCAGAGCACAAGGTCCCTTTAAAAAGTTCTTCACCCCCCAGCCCCCCAAGCCTTACATTGGCTCTCGACCTTTTGGGAGTGAACTATCTGGCCACCGCACTCAAATGAGCTTGAGAACACTGTTTTACATGGTCCAAAATTTTGTATAAAGAAAGCTTGCATTAGGACACTACAAATGTTGGCATTAGTTTATCTGGTTTGGCGACCACTGAGAACAAGGTTGCTTGTGGCATTTTGCGGCTAATTCTTGTGTTTTTATTAGTAAAAATTAGGGGTGTGCGAATATTTATATTTTCGAATATGAATCGAATACGAATAGTTAGCTTCGAATATCGAATTGAATATTGAATAGTCGAAGGCCGGTGCATTTCTTCACGGCATTTTTCATTTCACATGTCGGAACTGCATTTGATTTTTCTTTTAATTTTTGAGTTCTTTTTATTTTTGAACTGCAGAACTGCAGTTGATTTTTCTGCATGACAACTTGTGATCTTTCCTACAACTAGAATTTTTGTTTTGTATTTTTATTCTCGTTAATACCAGTGAGGCACTGGTGTTAACGAGAATAAAACACAAAAACGAAAATTCTAGTTGTAGGAAAGATCACAAGTTATCATGCAGAAAAATCAACTGCTGCACATGGTCAGGTAGGAGGCGCTCCCTTCGAGCGGAAACTACACCTCTAGCCACAAAAAGAACTCTCTCATTCGGCACTGATGCAGCAGGTATTGTCAGGTATTTAATGAAAAGCTTCGCCAGACTCTGATATCTTAAGCACCCGACAGTCCGCCATCACTCACACGGATCACTCTCTCTCTTTAGCAGTGCCTCCTCCGCATACGCTACAACTTCCCATTCTGAAGCTAAACCACTTTGCTTTCCATTGCACTTTTGTCTAAGTGGTCAAATGCTTGCCAAACATTGCTGACGGCGTTGAGCCTTCCTCTTTTGACTGTGTTGCAGCTTCCGGCTGGGTTTCTTCAGTATAGCATGACATGAGGCTAGCTCTTGCAGCATCATTGTTTTTAGCCAAGATAATTTTTCCTTTTCAGCTTTAAACATAGTGGACTTGAAACGTGGGTCCAAGAACATAGCAAGGCAAGCTTCCTTGCCCTCCTTATACAGAGCGAACCTTGCCTTGATGGATCGTATCAGTTCTGCGGGAAATTCTGATGTCCCAGAACAGTTACCTAGACATTGGAGCATACCAAAAATCACAGGAACTTGGAAGGACAAAGACGGATACTTCTCAGCACTGGCAATAACAGTGGCTTCAATGCTTGTACATATTCAGAAGCATTTTTCCACTCTGATGAAACAAATCCATTGATGTCAAAGTCCAAGATAGCAAGCTCCACAGTGACTGCTTCTTTGAGTTCAAGAAGGCGAGACAATACTGGCTATTCCATCTCGTCTCCACGTTTTGCACCAGACGTGGTGTGTCCTTTCCCATCTTCTTTTGGAACTCCTCAAGCCTTTTCTGAGCTGATGAACTGTGCTTGTAATGTCCCACAACATGCCTCACTTTCTTTCACAGGCGATCAATGGCCGGCGAACGGGATCTCGCATCATTAATCGCCAGTTGAAGCGCATGCGCGAAGCACGCTCTTTCAGTCAACGGAAGTCTCTTTACGGCAGCACTGATGTTGCGCCCCTTATCCGTTACGAAGAACATCGCACATTCATTGGGTCTCCCAGTCACGGCACATTTCGTCCAGCATATGGTGCAATGTTCACAGCACTGACTGGTAGCCATGTGTCGAGTGTTCAATGTGAACCGCTTCATCATGAATTTTGGAGAGGGAAGATGGCAGATGAAGCTCACGTAACTTTCGTTAACGCGCGATGTCCACATGTCACTTGCGAAGGCAACAGCGGTAGTGCCGCCTTCAAAGGCACTGTCGAGCTCTGCTTAAACCTTCTTTCGGGTGTCGTCATACATCCGCGGCACAAGCACGCGCGAGAGTGTAGAGCGGGATGGTAGGCGATATTTGGGAATGGCTTCTGTCAGAAGTTCTTTGAAGCCGCGGTCTTTCGCAATGCTGTAAAGCTGTAAATCAGGCGTCACCATGGCGGCCACCTTGTATTTTAGCACTCGCCACCTCTTTTCTGGCAAGGGGGGCTAAGTGCGAAGCCCGTCAGCGTCGGTTGATCGTTTCCTGGCGTACCAGCGGCAATCCCACAATACTCGTTCAACAACGCAGGATGTACTTTGAGATTTATATTATATATTTCCAACTAGCGCTCCTCTCTATTCGTTTTGGTGCCGTTTCCCTTTCGTTTCTCCGCTTCGCAGACGGTCCCCCGCAAATACCTCCATCCGCCATAACACGGATGGGCGAACGCGAAAGTGAGCAGTTTAAAAAGTCAGGAGTCACAAGGGAACAGAAACTGGAAGATTACTGCTATCGTGTCACCGACGCCACCAGCTTAGGTTGAAGCCTTTATGAACATGAAGCTATGTCGCTGTCAATGGGCTTTACGGACTCTGGCTTTACTTACCGAAACCAGAGTCCTTCAATGCCTTCTGGTCACGAAACTGCTCCGTAACTCAATGGGGCGGCTTCATATGGTGCTTTTGGCCACCGCGCGGTGGTGCCACCATCTCATCGCGGGCATCATTCGGGCGGCGTTGCGCTGGCTCGTACGACGGAGACGCGGTTAGTTGCGTGTTCTTTGTGCGGGTTGGGGGCATCTCACGCTACTGTGATGTGAAGTAAGCAGTGCATCGACTATGCCGAACATGTGTTGTGTCCCGGGTTGCCGTTCTGGATACAAGGGCACAACAGAAAAGGTGTCTGTGTTCGGTTTGCCAAGCGACGGGGAACTATGTGAGAAATGGAAGCGCGCCATCCCCCGCCAAGAAACCGGCGACTTCAACTTCGATTCAAAGTATGTGAGAGTGTGTGAGAAGCATTTTGACGACAGTGACATCATCCGTGCCGATGAATTTGTTATAAATGGTGAAGTGGTGTCACTTAAGCGCGACAAGCCGCTTCTGAAGCCTAACGCCGTCCCGAGGAAGTTTGACGGCTTGCCAGCCTACCTAACCAAGCCGAAGCAGCGGTCGCGGACGCTGACAAGATCATCTGCGGCGAAGCGACGTCGTGAGTCGTCCTCATGTGGCCATGAAACAAACGTTCTCACCAAACCAGACACATCGGGTGCTGCGTCGTGTGGCGAAGGTAAGTTTACGTCTAATGCGGTTTAAGTTTCTTGCCGTGCAGTGATTATATCAGCGAAATGTAGAGTGATTGGGGGGGCTGGAAATGCACTATTTTAAACGATGTTTGAAATCGTTTTGCAGATCCTGCACTGCCCACTGATCACGTCGGCGAGGGGCTAACGCGAAACAGCAGCTGCACTTGTGCCAGATGAAACTTGCAAAGATGAAAGTGCAGGCGAGTAAGCACAACAAACTTGAAGAAAGTCTTAAAAAAATGTCGACCCGCACGAAGTTGATTTTCGACCAGTGCATGATGAAGATGAACGCCAAGTCAGCGAAAGCTGCGAGGTAAGTTTCGAAAACATGCCAGGGCATGTATGTTTTTGGGGCACTGTTGGCGTCTTTACATGTTAAATTCAGTTCTGTAGATTACCAGACTGTGCATCTTTGTTGGGCTTGCACTTCAATGTAAACATTCGACAGGCATGTTGAGAGTATGGGTTCAACAGGCACTATCAGAGACATTCAAACGTTTGCCCATTTGCATGTCACCACATCCATGTTGCCTCAGCACCGCATATTCATTACTTTTCCAGCAGTTTCAAATAACAGTTGTGTTTGTTCTCTACGGCATTTCTTTTATCTTAACATGGCAACAGTCTCACTTCTTAATATCTCCTGCTCATTGACCCTGAATACATTTACAGACGACTGTATATATATATATATATATCTCCTGATTGCCGACACAGCTAGATTGCAGCATGTGCTGTGTATAGCTGTTATGTGTTAATTGATAATGTTACATAACTACTGATAGGCCGCGGAAGCATAAAATTGCATGAATTGCGCATTAACGTGGTTTTTCTGTGCCCACTGTCTATAGTTGGACTTTCAGCAAATTTAGTTCAAAAGCGGCATACAGCATTTCAGGGCATGGGGTAATAATGAAGCACATATCATTAATATGGTATATGGTGCTCACACACACCTTAGCATGCTCACCTTTGTTATTACACGTGAAATGCATTATGAAGCAACTTTACTATTTAGTGCATGTGTTTCAGTACGACCAGCCCACTCTTTTATTTCTGTTGTCTGCTACACGCATGTTATGGATACATATAAAGCATTTTGTTTCTGTTTTATGTACCTGCATGTATTTCCGGATGCACTGCGCTGGTGTTTGGTATTCTGCTTGCCCACTTCCTAGCATGTTTCAGAATGCGAGCACCGCTCCTTACCTTTTCCCCTTAGGTACAAAAAAGAATGGCTATATGACTGCCTCCTTCTGAAGGTCAAGTCGACATCCGTGTACACATTCCTTCACGAGAATGAATTCCTTCCGTTGCCTAATCCCCGCACACTGTACGGATACATGAAGAACCTGAAGGCTGACTTTGGGTTCGATGCCAATTTGTTTGCTGTGCTAAAGGAAAAACTTGTAGCCATCCCAGAGAGAGAACGACGAGGTTTGGAGTGATATCTATATTTGAAATCAAAAGTAGTGCCTGTGGCTTTTCACATTGTTCCTAAACCCGTAAATTTCTTTTTTTTTTTTTTCTTTTTTTTTTTTTTGCAGGAGTACTCATGTTTGACGAGATGAGTGTCCGCAAAAGCCTCCATGTCAGAGAGTCTGATATGACGCTACTTGGAAAAGTCAACTTTGCTGAACACACTAGGCCAGGGGATCACGAGAAAGACGCTGATCATGTGTTGGTGTTCCTGTTTTGCCCATTTCTTGGGGGCTGGTCCGCAAACTGTAGGAACATTCTGTACCTCCAGTGCTGCTCCTGGTTCTGTTCTGGCAAAATTGCTACTGCAGTGCATTGTGCACCTGGCAAATTCTGGCGCTGTTGTCGAGGCGGTAACATGCGATAATTCCACAACCAACCGGTCGGCCTTGAGATCGTTGGGCAACAGCTTTTTTCTTGTGACAGTCCTACAGTACTACCGTAAAGTATGATTATATAGCTTAAATTTCTTCTTTCTAGGCATAAGTGGGGACAGGAAAAACCCCCAAACATCATTTCAACACCCTTGTGACCCTTCAAGTGCGATTTATACAATCGTCGATCCACCGCACGTCTTCAAGTGCGTAAGAAACAACCTACAAAAGGTTGGGAAATTTCTGGTAAGGAAAAACAGGCATGCTCATACGATAGTACACTGTACAAATTGTTTGCAACAATAATTGAAATTTTGTTTAAAGTTGCCAGAGGGTGAGGTTTACCACGACCATTTCAAGTCCCTTTTGAAATATGAGGAAGACCAAGCTGGCCTAAGGGCTGTGCCGAAACTGACAAAAGCTCACATAACGCCCAATGCCTTCCAAAAAATGAGCGTGAGACTTGCTGTTCAGGCGAGTGATATCGTAACTTTTTCTTGTGGTACACCACGTAGCATGCTTGGGAGTACTTACTCCTTCAAACACAGCTTACTGATTATTTTTTTATTTTATTTGCAGTTGTTCAGTGAATCTACAGCTTCTGCACTGGAGTTTTACGGCAGGCAAGGTGCGTGCAAGGAGCTGCACGATTCAAAGGCGACCGTGGCATTCACCAGACGAATGAATGGCTTGTTTGACTGCTTAAATTCTCGGAGGCCACAGGATGTGCAGTATAACGAAGCGGAGCACATTGCAGTAAGAAATACCACTTGGCTTTATATACCATAATTATTTTGCTTTTATTTACTGGGACAGAGCAAACATACGGTTATTTTCCAGACGTTGAAAGAGAATGTGACATGGCTGAACAGCTGTTGCGAGTACATTGAGAGTTTGCCAAAGCAAAGGCAGGTCTGCTTCCTCACCAAGCCCACATGTGAAGCACTGCGAGTAGCACTGCTCAGTACTATCGCACTAGTTGAAAACCTTCTGGCCTCAGGTTTTCGCTACGTACTGGTGGGAAAGTTCGGACAGGATCCCCTGGAGGTAAACAAGTAAGCTTTTTTTTTCTGCATTACCTAATCTGTTGTCACCACTTTCAGAGGTTTTTTGGCATCGCGAGACACGTTGCTGGTGACGGAGGGCAGCCAACAGTTCAACAGTTCCTGTTCATATACCGAATGCTTTCGGACAACAACCTTGTCCGCCCACCCAAGCGAGCGTCAGTTGATGGCGACGGGCCACAGTTGCTGTTCAAGCTGCAGGACCTGTTTAACGAGGAAACTACTCCTGCCAATCACGTGCGATACCATATTGAAAACAAAACAGCTATTGATAGTTTTTCTATTTCGTATTTATCTGCAGTCAAAGAGCTGCGAAACAAAAGTTCACTCGGAACATGCACAAACCTGTGCTTGGTATATTTTGTACGAACATGCATGTAAACAAAAGAAAACTTCTATTTCAGGTTGACTCCCTGGCCATCCTTCTGGATGACGTCCTCTTGGCGCCAGCTGACATCGAGGAAGAGGCCCTCACAAACTTGTCCCCGAAGGAGTGTATTTTGGACTATCTAGCTGGCTATGTTGCAAAAAAGTTTTCTAAGATGGGCTGCACCAGTTGCGTGGAGTCTTTAAAAGGCTTGCAACGCTCACCAAGTGTACCTCATCCTTGTCAAGTCAAAAGGTTACCTACAGGTCCCCTCCACCAAGCTGCTAAACCTGCTTCAAATTGTTGAAGAACACGTGGAACAATTTACGGTAAAGCAGGCGGCATATGCTGGTGTATACATGGGCATTGTTGAGCAGGTTTTGCTGGATGGTCGTACAGTCTCAGCTGCTGTCGGCTGCCCCGCCCACTTCGTTGGAACGACTGCTGAGGTTGTTCACTTTTTTCTTCGGTGCCGCCTGCATTTTTTCACACGAGAAAAAAATAAGCAATCGCGTGAGACAAAGCGAGCAACATGCCCTGCTGGTGGAGGAAAAAAGCCGACCTAAACAAAAAGTGAAAAAACAATGCACCCTTTTGTGAACCTCCTGCCTTTAATAGTAAAAGACTCACTTAAAGCCGTGTTTTTGTCAGATAGTAGCTGTGCTTCGTTACTTGTTTTCAAATTTGTATCGCCTTGCTCAGGCTCGCATCTAAAAAGGAGCTTTATGATGTCTTTGTACTTTTCTCATTTCTATTACCTGTCGCTTGGCATTCACTTTGTTTGTTTTGTAATAGCGCATGGGCGCGCACGGTTTTATCTGGTGTTTTAAGCGGAGCGCCCGTTTGCTCTTTTCGTTGTACATCACGTCGGGCAATCTTGTTTGATAGAGAAAAAGTGTCGCCTTGTCACTAACTTACTTACTTGTTTGATCGTCTATGTTCTTGATCGAATTCAATGGTCCTGAAACGGACAACATTCCGAGAATAAGGCATGCTGTGCTAACGCCGCGCAACCCGTTCCGTCGACGTTCTTTTGATTGCTTCTTTGACGTGTGTGTTTCATCCGAGTTTCTTTGTGGAGCAGGAGTTCGCTCCAATAAACTTTGTGCACTAGAACTGTGCGTTTTTCTTGGATACGAGACAATATTCTGTTTCGTCTGTGTGCTGCACATCAGAGCGCAAGCAATAAATGTGTGTACGCTGGACCACACTCATTTGTCTCCCTTTGTAAATTAGATTTTTTTTTTGCATGTGATAAAATCACTTTTCTTGGCTGTTTGCGCTTCCTGATTTGCAAGGATTGAAAAGCGCTGTATTCGAAGGCCGCACGGTGCAAAATGTATCTTTTCGTGTTTAGATTCTTCGCCTTTCTGCAGCACTTTTAAATGTCTGCACGTACGGTCTCGTCCAAACGACAACATTATCTTACTGTCTTTCTGAGTGTTCTCCACATTCCAGAGCAGTCAACAGATTCATTAATAGCGGTTTGAACAGCGCGTATTCCCTTCATTTTTTTTTATTGTATAATCGATAGGCCCGTAGCAGTCCGTAGCTACGGAACCATCGTAAGTATAGTGGTTACAGCTTTTGATTTGTGAAAAGAAACAACAATTTGAAAATCCGTAAACATGACGACGCAGCTTTTAAGCCCGAGGACGCGGAAGCAGTTACCGTCAGCGGCCGGCGTATGTCTGGGCAATTTCTTGGGAAAAGGAAAACCCCATGGAAGGCAGGTGCTGTACTCGATGACTGGACGATTTATCGCTAACTACTAACAAAAAAATACAACTTAATCAGCGCGCGGAGACTAAAAGCAGCGAGCTTTCGAACGCCGAGAGCCGGCAAAACTGCCGCACGCGCGGCGGCTGGATGCCCGCGTTGCGGCGGTGGCGCCCGTAGCGGCGCCCGCTGTCCCCATATGAAGCGAGCGCCGAAGTTTCGTGACCATAAAGCGCATTGAAGGACTCTGCCGAAACCGAAGCCGAAAGCAAAACTTACGCTTGCGAATACGTTCTCGAATATTCGATTAATTTCGAATATTCGTGTTACGACGAATATTCGAAAAATACCAGACTTAGTTTACGAATCGAATATGAATATTAAATGTCTAATATTCGATTCGTATTCGAAATTTCGAATATTCGCCCACCCCTAGTAAAAATATATGTAGCTGCAATAAGAAACAGGCTGGGCATTGTTAAAAACCCCCAAAATCAGTTATGTTTGAACATATTAGGAACACGTGCATTGTTTTTCTTTTTTTCTTTTTTGTCATCTGTGCTTTCAGTTTGCCAGCCTTGCGACTTTTGCACCCCGCTATGCTTCAATGGTGCTCAAAATATTTTTGAAATTGGCTGATTTAGTGGTTTTTGATAAGGCTTATTAAGTAAGGTGTGGGGCATTCACAGTCTCCTATATGTTTCTAATCATGGTATAAAATTGTTTTGCTTTTCAGGATTGTTCCATGGCTCTTCTTGGTGGTCAACATCCAAGGCACAAAACTAAAAGTGTAAGAAATAAGACGTGTAAAAAAAGAGGAAACGAAAGATGTCTCTTTGGATTCTCTAAGTGCAGTGAAAAGTGCCTTTCACGACTTTCGTGAACTGCGTGTGTGTGCTGGTGGTCTATGTGACGAAATGTACAGTGGCATCCACCACAAGTGTGTGTATGTTGACCTGTGTGGTATATGACGGCACATAAAATGCACATTGCTCACAAAAGAGAAACGTTGCAAAGCCTGCAAGATTGAAGGACGTGCTTCAAATTCATGATGTCAGAAGAAAAAGAAAGCACAAAACAATGCATTCGGCTTCTAGCTAGCCCATCGAAAAAAGCCAGTGTTAGCATAATATGCAAAGATAGAATTGCCTGCCATAGATCCAAAGTGACACTTATTAAAGGAAAAAAGAAGCTCGAAGCAGGGTTGGCTAGCTGTAAATCCAAACTGCAAGTAGTAAACAATGAAACCCTTGATCATCTCTCCAGAGAGGCAAATCCACTAGAGGCCCAGCAGCTTGTGTTAAAGGAGTGTGTTACAGCAGCCAAGGCTCAGTCGAAAAAGGGTTGGAGATGTACAGACAATTGGATTCCACTTTGCCTCCTTCTTCACGGTCTCCTGCCGGGTATAGATTTTTCATGGAGAGTGAAGTTCTGGCTTTACCATCAGCACGAACAATACGTCTCTATGTTGAGATGGTCGGCTTTAAGCCTGGTTTTGACAAGTTTTTCAGTGCCCTCAAAAAGAAAATGGAAAAAAAGGATGACTTCAAATGACATGGCATAATCATGTTTGACGAAATTCAAGTCAGGGAGAGCGAATGTGTCAACACAAAGACAATGACGTATGTAGGGTTGACTTAAGACACTGAACACTCTGATACACTTGCAGATCATGGTTTGGTTTTTATGTTTTTTCCGTTTGGAGAAAGTTACATGCAGCCTATTAGAGTTTTCGCTGCTAAAAGGACAACGAAAGACACTGTGCTTGCACAGCTTCTGGTGCAAGCCTTGTACTTATGAAAAATGCTCATACGAAAATTTATAATTTTGTCAGTGATGGCGCATCCACCAACAGAAGAATGTGAAAAATCTTGGGCATCAGTGGAGGGCTCAAAGGCTCTTGCAACTCATTCACACACCCAACTGACCCCAATAGAAAGGTGTTTGCCTTTTCTGATTCACCGCACTTGTTGAAGTGCATCCGGAATTGGCTTATACAGCAGAGGTACCTGAAGAAGGCGGTGGATAAGGTGGAAGGACTACGCTGCCATCTACAAAGCACACCTCATTGTAGCCAAAGGTTTAACACTTTCCTGTCCGCGCCTATTCCCATCGACAGCCCACTATCGATGGTTTCAAATTCAAATTTTCCCGCTTTCGAAGCGCTTCTGGACAGCTAGAGCCATCCAGTGAGTAAAAGAAGAACCCTGCTTTCAGTTTCGCTTTCTGTTTTATTTTTTCCGCCGAGCAGCGGGGAGCGCCAGTCACCCGACCCCTCCGGAGTCGGGTGACTGGCGCTCGTTGTTTACATCATGGCGTCGACGTCGCGCGCCCCTGCTGCGCGGAAACAGCGCGTTTCTACGGAAATTGATGCATCTGAGAGCTCGTTTTTGGACGAGAACAGCAGCAGTGACGACTCAGAAGACGACTTTGGTTCTTCAGACTTCAGCACAGACAGCCAAACTGTGCCAAACCGACCCAGAACGTCAACATCTATCCCCCTGTAAGTTTCGCTTTCTCCTCCGAAAAGTTTCGCTTTGGCTGCGGGCTGATCGAAAGAGATCTGAGTGTTCTGACAGTCGCAACTGTTACCTGCAGGGTGTCAACGTCTTTCGGACGAGATTGCTTGCCGCCGGCAGCGCAGAGAGTCATGTTTTCCGCGAGAAGAGAGCCAGGTGTCGACCTCGGCGTTGCGCTCCGGAGTGCCGCGCGGCGCTACTCCAGAGCCGTCGATTTTTTCCTCCTGTTTTTCACTGCGGAAATTATCACGGAGATATGCAAGAACACCAATAAATATGCATGGATGCATATTTTGCAGAAACCGTCCTACAGCGAAAAAGACGGATCCTGGAGAGAGGTCACTCCGGAAGAGATGATAAAGTTTATTGGGCTCATAATATACATGGGTATTGTTCAAGTACCTCGACTGCACTGGTACTGGAACACAGGAAGCTTGTTCACAGGCCTAGTTCCGCCGAGAGTGATGGCGAGAACACGATTCAAAGCATTGCTAGCCTTCTTGAGTGTGACAGACCCAGAGAAGTCCACTGCAGCATCCCACGGCAAGCTTCACCGCATTTCTCCTCTGATTGAACACATGAACCGATCATCACCACAGTTTTTTCAGCCGCATCGCTACCTCTCCGTTGACGAGAGAATGGTGAAGTCAAAAGGACGGTCTGGAATTCGGCAGTATATGCGAGACAAGATAATAAAATGGGGCTATAAATTATGGGTTCTGGCAGATTCGAAAACTGGCTACACAGTTCAATTTAGTGTATACACGGGAAAGCGCGAAACACCTAGCCCACAGGGCTTGGCATTCGATGTTGTAACGAGGCTGTGTGAAAACTATCTTGATCAAGGCTACATAATTTTTTTGGACAATTTCTACACGTCAACATCTCTGTTCACGCATCTACTTGAGCGCAAGACACTCGCTT
Organism: Ixodes persulcatus; assembly: GCA_013358835.2. Lineage (NCBI taxonomy): Eukaryota > Metazoa > Arthropoda > Arachnida > Ixodida > Ixodidae > Ixodes > Ixodes persulcatus. The sequence goes on along the minus strand of JABSTQ010010878.1, from coordinate 22,379 downwards.
GTGGTACCACACGAAAAGATCGCCGGGGATTTCCTAGTGAATTGAAGGACACAAGATGGGAAAAAAAAGCAGACAGAGGGGATGTTCGCTGGCTGCGGGATCAGAATGTCTTGTACCTCCAGTGGAAGGACAGGCGAGTGGTCAACATGATATCTACAGCGCACACGGCAAACAAGTTTGTTCTCACCAAACGACGAAAGAAAGTGGGCAATAAATGGACGGAAATCCCGGTCAGGAAGCCAGAACTCATCGATGAGTACAATGTAGGCATGCTCTGAGTTGACAAATCTGACCAACTGATCGGAAGCTACAATGTCCTCATGAAGAGCGTCCGCTGGTGGAAAACGCTGTTTTTTCACTGCATCGACATAGTTGTTGTAAACAGTTTCATTCTTTTTGACGTTTATCGCCAGGAGCATCCCGAAGCGCCTGAATTGTCGAGAACGACAAGATTTGATCAGTGCTTTCAGGCTTGAACTGATCGAGGAACTCCTCGGATTTGATGAGTCACATCCTGGGGAGCCCAATGTTCGCCCTCTGTTTCCTCCTCATGATGCACCTCAGGGGCTGCAGCACAAGCCCCAGAAAATGGAAAGATAGAGAAACTGTAAACTGTGCTATGAGGAAAGAAAGCTGGAACAAAAAACAAATGTTTTCTGTGAGACATGTGCGGCAAACCTCTGTTTCACGGCAACAAGAAACTGTTTCGCGCGGTGGCATGATAGTCAGTAAGACTACTGTTTCCTTGCATAATTCAGTGAATACTGTATATAAAATGCTAAAATTTGCTGCAATGTTACATCTGTCTTTTTTGTAAAAAACGTATATTTTGAAATGTTTTAATGTTTTGCTTGTGTGGAGAAACTTTGATGTTTTTGTGCATTTTTTCTTTGTGAGTACAATTGTTTTGTGATATTATTTTTTTTCATTACTTACTCAATAAAAATGTTGATTGAGACTACCACCATTGTAAAGATAATTTTCTCTTCTACAATTTGGTACCAAAGACTCCAGAATGAAGTAAGTTTTGTTAAAGAAAAAAAAAGATTAACGACACCACCCAAAAACCACCATTTTTCCCGCGGACAGGAAAGAGTTAAAGGCGTGTCCCAAAATTACACATGCACAATTTACCCTAGCACCTGTGAGAAAATGCAGGTCAAGCTTGCTACGCAAGTGTTTAGTCTCTCCATGGCTTCAGGAATTCGGTTTTACAGAAGACGAGGTGTGTACAGTCTAGCTAACAGTGAGGAAACCGAAGAGTTCACATTGTTCGTGAATGACTTCTTCGACGTGATGAATCATTGTTTTCCAGATAAACGCATTGTCAGAAATAGCACGGACCTTGCTATCCTGAACCTTGGTGTCAAATGGCTTGACAAATGGAAAAAAGAACTGAAGACTGGTGTGATCATCAAGGACATGTTCTTAAACAAAGAGCACATCAGAAGGACTTTGTGTCACCTCGAAATCTACAAGAGAACTTTCTGAGCTACTGCCGGAGAAGCACAACTTCCCTCACAAGCAAGATGACCCAGGATCCTATTGAATGTTTCTTTGGCGACTGAATTAAGCAAAAACACTACTTGAATTCAACAGCTTATAAATGCATTGAAAACAGTGGGACAACCTAAATTTTAAAATTTGTTTAAATTAACTGGAAGTACAAAATATTTAAGTTTTAGTTATTGCGAGTCCACTGTAGCGTGCTCTCTTATATCATACTATTACTTCATTTAGACCTTCAATTTAAAATCTTTTTACAGTGCTGATGAGACCAACCCCCAGAAGGAGCGAAAGTTTATTGTGAATGAGAGATTGCTCCTGCATGCATCTCTTCAAGTTCTGCAGCATTTGCCAATGCCCATGCAAAACATTGATGAAAACAGATGGCACCTAACTAACAGTGACTACCGAGTGTGATAATGAGCACATCAGGCACTGGACAAATGAACCACAGGTGGCAGGCAGGAGTGTGACACATACTGTCCTCTCCGCTGCTGCTCTCTTCAGCAGAGCAAACCCCACCGTCACATTAAGAATGCAGCGGCTCATCAACGTCCAAGTGATGTGTGACTGCACATTCTACAGGTACCAGGAAGGGTACCTTTTACCTGTTATAGCTGGTGTAAGTTCTAAAATCGCTGTTTTACGGCTCATTCTCTGCAGTCTGAAAGAACATTATGCAGACAGCAGATACAGCTTTTACTGTTAATTTTTGAATTGTCACAAACTCTGGCGCCGGCCAACTCTCCCACGAGTTTTTCTTTGTGATTTTGTGCTGCTCGCCGTGCCCCTTCGCCCATTTGCCTTTTCAGTGGGCCGTCTTGCATTGCGGCGACCACAAACGGGAAGACGAAACCTGGTTTTGTTTGTTTCTTGTTTTCTTTCCCCAGGGGTGCCTTCGGCGCCGACAAAGGCGGGAAATATGCCGCCTTGGGGAGGGACGGTTTTCAACGGGCGCCGCGGTACTTTTTCGGGGAGAGCTTTTTGGGTCGTCAAGGGGACAAGACAATCGTGGTCGCGGGGTGATGTCAGTGGAAATGGCGGCTCGGCAACGCGATATCTTCTGAATCTTCGTTATCGTCACCGCCGCGGCCTTCCTGCCAGCTCACCACCGCCGAGAGCCCGACGATGCCGCTTCGACACCAAATTTGAGTGAGACCCGTCCGTGCACTTCGGATTTTACTTTTGCGGATGTTTTATTTTGACTTGCTCTCGGTCCGTGGTTTTGTTCCTTGATTTCATTGTCTTTATTTTTATTGTGCAGCGCGCCGACCGTTTTCTTTATTGTTTCTTTTGATTTTAATATTGATTGAAGTTCCGTGTGGAACTTTGGGGTTTTCGTTTTGTTGTGTATTGTTTGCCTATGTGCCTAACCTTCAATTTCCATTTCTATTAATTTTTTCAAGTAAATATATTGTTCATTATTTAAACTCAATGCGTTTGCCTGAGCTCATTCCATTCCTCCACGACTTGAGCACACGCGCCAACCGCGCAGGCTGACCGACCTCAACAAAAAAAAAAAATATTGTTCACAGTCGTTGTAGAGTGCTGACGGGCGAACCGTTAAGGGGGAATCGCGCCTAATTTCCAGGCGGGGACGGCTGTATGTGATGAAAGGTTAACAGAATGCTGAGTATGTATTCAGCATTCTCTTAACTGCACGGTAGTCGCATGGAATGTGTAGCACTTCATTTTTTGCTTAGTGAACTCTACACTACCAAGATGGCGCCACCAGCCATCACAGCCACCCGTGGCCCCAAGTTGTCCACCCTTGACCCCAGGGTGCACAACCCTGTGCTGCAGCCCCTTGATTAAACAGCGTGGCTTGAACTACCAACCGTCTGAGGCGTCGCTTTCTTTCCAGCATTGGCGTGCTAGTCCCGGGCACCGCCGGCTACCGCAGTCTGCGGCAAGCGAGATCTTTACTTCCCATGGACCCGCGTGGGCCTGCGCTCTTCTTGTGGATTTTTCTTTTTTCGACTTATAACATAATGAAATGTGAATAGATGGCTCATAGTTGTCGAACATTTGTAGCATCACCTAGGGGACAACATCAAATTTGGGGATGCACCGAGCGAGGGTCCAAAGCACTGAAGCAGAAGCCACACTCTTGTAGCCTCCATCAACGTTACTGGATTGGCTAACTTGACAAGCTTCGAGAAAAAAGTGACGTGCTGCCATTCACTAACACGTAGCGGCGCTCGTGTCGTAGCAGCCCAACTTGCTCGGTTAACCGGCATCGGTACCCTTGGATACGCCGTGAAAACAGATTTTTTGTGTGGGCTCACAAAGTGCGTTACCAACGACCGTTGCAGTGCGATAATGTCCGGATTGAGACAACATTTCCTGGGACTTTTGAGGTAAATTCATGCCCACTGGGCCTTCATAGTTTTGGCAGTCTTCGACATTTGGCACCAAGGCAAGCAAAACTCGGAAATGGCTGTGTCTACATTGGTTTCCAGCAGATGGACCGTTGTGTTTTGGTCATTTCCGGACTAAAATACTGTGAACTTCTGTCTTCTAGTGTTCTGTGTTTGTTCAAGCATTAACTGTTGCATACATTCCAAAGCCACATTAGGGAAAATGCCAATTTGAAGACGTCTTCGTCATTTGAAGGAAGCGGGCTGTTTTGGTATTTGTATTCGGCTACATCGAGGCCTGCTACTACTAGAACATCTGAGGTAGTGAAAACGACCAAGCGGTCCTTGCGCGTGCATGTCATTGCGAAGACGTGCGACTAAGGGTAAGAATTTCAAGACATCACTTCCGATCAGCTGGTCAGCACGGATTGGTGTGTGTATACTTTGTTTTATGTGTGAACAGTACCTGCTACAGCTTTGCAGCAACGGTGCGTGAATTGTGACACACTTTCGTTGCATATGTGATACGAGTTTATTTGTGTAAGCATACAGTCAAACCTTATTATATCAAGCACGGATATATCGAATTATTGCTCATATCAAGTCGTTGTCAAACTGTCATAAGAATTACATGTATATTAAATTTTTTATATCAAACTCGGTTGGTTAAAAAATTAATACATCGAACTCCGCAGCGCCGGAAAGAATGCCCTCCGTAGACAGGCGGCAGGATTTCTCGCAACACATAGGAGGATACGGAGGGTGTTTCCGCAACACATAAAAAAATAGCGGTGGCGCAGCAGGCGTTTGCGACTTTTACAAGAGCATGCCTACATAAAGCTTTATGCCTATGATGCTGGAACCGCCATCCAGACTTGGCAGCATTCGGGCTCAGTCAGCTCAGTCGTATCGCTCTTTTCATGCGCGTTACGCAGCTCATGCAGTCGCATGTTTTCCTTCCTCCGACGCTGCATCAACCGCGTGTGGCATAGTGATGGCGACAAATGTAAAGAAAAGTACCTCGCTGACGTTTGCGACAAAGTTTGAGACCACCTGCCGTGTTGAAAAAAGAAAAAAAACTCTAGTGTTGCCGAAGCGTACAATATATCCCGAAGCACTTTGAGCACGCTGCTGAGGATGAAAAGGGACATCAAATCGAAGGCTGAACAAAGCAAACACTCTGGCGCACGCCGTGTTCGGACATCGGCCTTCGAAAACGTGGAAAGATCACTGCACAAGTGGTTTATGGACACAAGGGGTCGGAACATTCCGGTGTTGGGGCCGATGCTTCAACAGAAAGCAAAGGACTTCGCACTCAACCACCAAGCAGAAATGCCTGGTGGATGCAGGACTTCGCCGCCAGTAGCGGGTGGCTACAACGTTTCAAAGCCCGGTACGACAATGTCGGGAGGACGGTCTCAGGAGAAAGCGAGGAAGCTAATTTGGAGAGCATAAAGAAGTGGCTCGAACAAGAGTGGCCGTCATTCTCGTAAAGTATAAGCAAAAGCAAATCTCCAACGCCGATGAGACAGACCTGTTCTGGCAGATGCTTCCACGACAAACGCTCACCAGCCACGGGGAGAAGTGTCACGGTGGTAAGAAAAACAAAGCTTGCATCAAAGTTCTCTTGGCTGCCAGAATGAATTGCAGTACTAATCTGTAACCCCTTATCATTGGCGTTTCAGACACCGAACTGCATGCGCAACCACCGCAATATTCCTGTGACACACACATGGAACAATAAGTCATGGATGAAGCGCGTCATCTTTGAAAAATGACTCAAGGATTGGGGCATGGAGCTTGCAGACATAAGTCGCAAGGCGTGCCTCCTTGTCGGCAATTGCTCGGCACACCACACAAACCTGCCACTCAAGAACGGAGCTCAGGTTCCTGCCACTGAACACTACGTCAAGACTACAGCCATTGGATCAGGGTATAATTCGGACATTCAAGGCTATTTATAAGCAAAGACTGATTGAAACGTTTGCTACTCAAGCTGCGGATGAGCCAAGACCTCACGATCGACCTTTTAGGTGTCATCTAAATGCTTAAAGCTGCATGGGAGAATGTAAAGCAGGAAACGATCGCCAACTACTTTCGGCCTACTGGGTTTGTCGTCAGTGCCAAGGAACCGTCCGAGGAAGATGAATTGTCTGACAATTTTAAAGAACCTGCGCTCAACGAAGCGTGGAAAGAGTTTTCACGTTTTATGGGCTAAGGGTTCTCGTGGCACTCCTGATAGACCCAAATTCTACCGTGCGGAAGCTCCCGTTAGGACGCATGCCACCGAAAGTTCCCGCCGCCAACCCTCGGTTGTCAGATAATGAAGAGGATGATCTCAGCACTATCATTGGTGACGCCATTGCAGGCCATGGTCGACAGCTCCAAATGTCTCTGTTGGAAGATCGCGCGGCTATGCTACAGGCGATACGCGAAGAGAGGTCCGCAATGCAGGACAATCTCGTCACCGCTCTCCAACAACTGTTCCCCAGAGGCACCCAGAGCCAGATCGCCGCCGACACCACCCAGACCGGAGCCGGACCTTCCACAAGTTCAGCAGGAGGGTACCAGCCCAGCCCCCAGCCCACCTTCTCCCAGGGGCCTGCCACAGCAAGCGGCTACAGCCTACAGTCAGCCCTTGGCGGGTACGACGCCGCGCCAGCAGCCCAGGCGGCTGCGTTCGGCCAGCCCCACGTCCCACCGCCGCTCCAGGCCGCCTATGGGCCCCCGCACGCCTTTCCCCCTCCACCGCCCGTGGATGTCGGACCCTACGCCCAGAACCTTACACCCAAGCAACGTATCTTCACGGTACATGACCTCCCCAGCCGCCGTGAACTCGGCGAGGCATTTATCCACGTGCAAAATGCCAATCGCAGCTCCCAGCTACTGTCCCGCCGGGATATTATCGAGCTACAGATCTTGGAGGCCTTCCTGGATACGTGGGATAGCTTCCCCCCGATGCAGTCCCAGAACAAACTATGAGTATTCGACCGGGTCCGTTTACTCTATCACGTGGCCACATCAGGCTGGAGCGCCGCCCTCGACGGGTATGCGGACCCCTCCGCAAGCTACCTCCTCGGCGCCCCTGTGCGTCGACCTGACCCTCCCAGAGCCACCAGCCCAAAAACGAGGAAAACCCCCCCGCCAAAGCCGCAGGGACAACCCCAAGAAAAATCCCGGAAAGGATGACAAGTGAGTCCCCAGTCATCTTCCATCCTCCGCAACGGGTCCAGGGCCCCTCGTTACCCCGCGAGTTCCAAGAGAGGCTCCCCCTGGATTTTGAGGGTGAATTTCAAGTCCTCCACAGTCCGCTTTCCCCCAGAAGCGACCTTGGTAGTCCGGAGACAGTGAGGGCTGTCACCGAACCAGACCATCCCCTTGCGGAAAACACAGAACTCGCCACAGCCTCACGGCCCCTTGCTCCCGTGGAGCATCTATCCCCTGCGATAGAACAGTTGCCCTCCGACGCTGCGTGAGTGTTGTTCCTTTGTGTGAATCTGTTTTGATGGTGTGTCGTCCTTTGTGCGCTGTGAAGTATTAGCCTCCCGCGCTGACCAGCTAGTTCCCCCGCGTGTGTGAACCTGGCGCGCTACCTGGATTGTCAAGACCAGGTCCCTAAAAACTTGACCCTTGTACTAAGTGACCCCCAACCCCAGTGGTGCCTAGTCGACGGCCAGCCTACACTGGCCCTTCTACAAGATGTGATTGAACCGCCTGACCTATTAGCTCAAGCCATGGTTCTGGCCGGCATCCCTTCACAGCCACCCCAAGAGCCTGACCCTAAGCCCCTCGACGAACCGGACGAGACCGACACCCCTCAAGTGGGGGCGGAACGTATCCTCAGATACTTACAGAACCGCGAGTCCGCCGTCCCCCAGCAAGAGGAGCAGCGAGGAGATCCTGATCACGAGTCAGAAGAAGACGAAAGTGTCACCGAAGAAGAGGACACTAGGAGGCAAGCAGCCAGACCCGCAGGCCCGCCCCATCCTGAAATAGACCGAGCTCTATACTTACAATTGTCTACGAGCGAGAAGACGGCTACAACTACAAGGGGCACCTATATAGACTTGGCCTTCCATAACTATGACGTCATCAAGGAGATTCCCTACGCTGCATGCTACTTCACAGACCACAAAGCAATGCTCGTCAGTGAACATAGAGAAGCCTCCTAGAACCTTGAGTGATGGAGTGTCGTCTGAGGATCTGTATCCTTCGGATGATAATATAGTGGTCACAGAGAGACATCTGAACATGTCTGACCTGGCGATGGACGAGAAATTGTCTGCGTGAAATCTGGAAATAACATATGAAACAAATAAAGAGAATGTGAAACAAAGCAAATCATGTGTCTGTCTTTAATGCATCGGCACTTGGGTTTTCGCCTTCATGTCGTCTTATTTTAGGGAGTTCCCCCATACCAAACTGATCCTTGACTGCACAGAGATAACCATTCAGAGGCCAGCTGACCTCACATCAAGGATTCTCACACACAGTCATTACAAAAAAACATACACTGGGAAGGTACTCATCAGCTGTGCATCGACCGGTATAGTCACTTTTGTCAGCAGTGCATACGGAGGGGGAGGACTTCCAACTCCTTTATCACCAAAAATTCGGGAGTTCTCGAAACGTGCTCTCCCCTTGAACAAGTAATGGCAGATAAAGGCTTTCTAATTGACAAGCTTTCTGATGACACCAGGGTTGAATTGTAAGGCCACTTTTCTAAGGAACAAGCAGCAAATGTCACAGGGAGATGCACTCCTAAACCAAGATTTAGCCTGTGCAAGAGTGCACATAGAATATGCCATTCGGTATTTCAAAGTCTTTAAAGTACTGCAACAGCGCTTCTCGAGGCACTTGTTGCCCCTCTTTGATGATGTAGTGAAATTGGATGCAGGTGTTGTTAATCGTTCACCACCTATTTTTGCAGAGGACAAGTTCTTTTCAAGTCTGACTAACTACAGCATGTAAAATCTTCTGTCGAGGATCTTTCTCAGTTAAGAATTAAACAGACCGAGCAGTAAATGTTGTACCGTTTAATCGGTCGTTTTCATAATTCGAGCTATCCAAAAAAAAAAACCTCCTGCCTCGTCGTCGTCTTCTATGTATCGCTGTCGTTTCCACTTCATGCTTCTTGATTTTCCACAGCTTCTAAGGCACTTTAGAAGTGCCTTAGAAGTATTAGTTGGTTTCTAAACATATTGTGCTGCAATTTATTACAGAGGTGAGGTGCAAGCAGGTGGTGGGCGGGCAAAGAAAAGGCAAAAAGGAAGTGAAGACATTCTCTGCCCAAGTATGGAAAGGGATACTGGACAATGCCAATTGGAAGTACCCCTTGTTTCTGCTTAACCCCATTTGAGGTCGAAACTGCAGTGTGGTCCTGGGGTCTGTGTAGGGAAGTGGAGGAGAGGGGGGGGGGGGGGGGGGGGTTGCTTTGAATTAGTGTTTTTTTTTTTTTAATTGTCTTTGAGGAGCTTGCAAAATTCAAACTTGTCCTGCTGAAAATCATGTGGCACTTGAGCCTACTGAACTGGAACATGAAAAAAATTGGTGATTTAAGCACCAGTCAATCTGTACTCTCCGAAACGTACAAATCTTTTGCCCCTTCTCTGTTTTCAAGTAAAATCTTGAAAAATTTACAAAACCACAACTTTCACTATAAAAAATATTTATGAATACAAACAGTAAAATCACTTGGCATGCACTGACAAGTTTGTCAGTGCTTGCAGTTCCAGCAAAGAAAGGCCTGAAGTTCGAATCCCACTGCAGGTGGATATTTATACCCTTTCTTGGATCTTTCTAAACATTTTGGATTAATCAGAAAAGTCACCGTGTTTTCTTGCCTTGGACATTCTGGGCACTGGGACATGTTGCCATGCCTACATTGACATTGGTTGTACCTTGTCATAGGTCATAAGTGCACCTTATTAAACATTGTTTTCCTATACTTTGCCTCCTTTGTCATTTATGACAATTTATTGATCGATTAGTGGCAGTGTTCATAACTTAGGTCTCTGCATGGTATCTGCACACACTCCTAACTCAGTGACTTATGTGGCAATATATTAAAGGTCTACTGGTAATCCAAAAAAAGCAATTCGAAATTGAGTTCTTTTACACAGGTATGGAATGCAGAACAAAAAAAACCTTCTAGAAAGCATGAGGAGTGCAGGAGGGGTGCACCTGGCTGGTGATGGGTGGTGTGATTTGCTGGGCCACAGTGCAAAATATTGCACATACAGCTTTTACTGTAATGCACTCCACAAGATTCTGCACACTGCAGCAAGTACAAGTCGGTGAAATGAGAAAGTTTCCTTATGTGAGCCACACATGTTACCCGTAATGCCCTACATGGGGTGAGAACACTATTAGAAAATAGAAATGGGTTGGTTACAAGGTGACTGTAGTTACAAGGAATTGCAGTTGTACCACCAGGCAACAGTAGTTCACTCTGGCGATCCAAATTACCTTAAAAAACAAGTATTCATTGGGTCGGCGGTTGCCCCAGTTCTTTCAGAATTTTCCCCGGACGTTCCGGTTCGAGAGTTGCGAGAACATATCCAAAACAGGTCCCCTGGGGTTGTTCTCATAAGGCGTTATGTTGACGACCTCCTGGTTTGCACCACAGATTCGGCATTGGCCAGCTTCAATTAAAACCTCAGCCTACAAAGAAGCTTCAGAGTCAAAGTTCTCTCTTGAAAGACCAAGCGATGGTTGCTAACAGTTTCTGGATTTAATGCTAAAGAGCCCCGGCTCTTTGTGCTGGGATTATGGCAAGATGTCATCAAAGCCTCTCTTACCATTTAAAAGCAGTCACCCAAAAAGTGTGAGGGAAGTCATTGCTCGAAATTTGATGAACAATGCTATCAGTAAATCTTGTTTCCATTCGATAGGGTGTGCCCTACAGCGGCTTTTTGACCACTTTCATATGGCTGGATACCCGGAAGAATATGTATTTAAGCAGTTGGTTAACCTAGTTTCCCTCAACAAGGACAGGACAAGGAAAAGACGGCGAGTGAGTGGTTCTCCCCTCCTTTCACAACATTTCTCATAACCTTGAGTCTATCGGCACCAAGTATGGAGTCAGCACAGTATTTAGGAATCATTTTAAACTAAGTTGTTTAACCCCATTTGGTTCAGAAAAGAGTAGTTGTAATAAGAAGCACAGACAAAAGAAGGTTGATTGTGTATCTGGAGTGGTGCACAAAATTCCGTTCGATTGTGGTGTGTGTTCCGTAGGACAAACAAAACGTTGCTTAATTGAGTGTATAACAGAACATAAACATAGTGTTAAGAACAAAGATCAGTACTCGGAGGTGTCGAAACATTTAATTGAGTTTTAGAATTGTGTACCCTTACCGTATTTACTCGCACAATGAACGCACTCGCCTAATGAACGCACCCCCCAAGTCGGCTCTCAAAATTTCGACTTTTTTTTTTCACTCGCGTATTAAACGCACCCCCAACTCAGCCGTCAAAATTTTGACCCCCCCCCCACGCGCGCGAAATGAAGGCACTTTTTTATCCTGGTGCAGCGAGGTCGCGAATGCATGGGCAGAGTCGGCGAACAAAACGCCTTGCAAAAGGCGTTAAAAAGATAAAAAAAAAAAATCCAACGGAAGCAAGAAAAAAAAAACTGGAGCTTTTTTTTTTTTTTTTTTTCTTGCACAGCGCAGTCTGGACTTTGGGTCGCGCGCCGCGCGCAAGGAGATAAGAGAAGCCGAGAAGCCCTCGCCTAAGCAAAGCGAAACAAAACAACTTGCGAAAAGCGGCAAACAAAAAAAAAACAATCCACAGAACCAGGAGAAAAGAAAAAAACATAGAGGAGCTTTTTCTTTTCTTTTATTTTTTTTCTTTTTGCACAGCGCAGTTTGAATCCGGGGTTGCGCGTCGCCCGCAAGGAGATAGAAAGAAAAAGAAAAACGGAGAAGCCCTTGCCTAACCAAAGCGCACATAATGAAGGCATCCTGCCCTCGCCTTCTCCTCGCACATTGGAAAGAGAAGCGAGAAGCCCTCGAAATGAAAGCAATTTTCTACCTGGTACATCTAGGTACACCGAGGTCGCGAATGCATGGACAAACAAAACAACTTGCGAAAGGCGGAAAAAAAAAACACGGAAGCAAGAAGAAAAAAAAAACATAGAGAGAAGCATTTTTCTTTTTTTTTTGCGCATCGCAGTTTGGCTTTGGAGTCGCGCGGCGCCGCGCGCAAAGAGATAAGTTAAGTCGATTTTTCGGAATAAAAGTACCGTTCATTAAGGGAGTAAATACGGACGCAAAAATTTTACTTCGCGTAATGAACGCCCCCCCCCCCCCTAACTTTGCATCGATTTTTCGGGAAAAAAAGCGCGTTCATTCTGCGAGTAAATACGGTATATGCCAGTCCACGGAGGTGGTATTGTCCGAAAAAGATCATAAATGGTTGTTAAAAGAATCCATCACAATTGTTCAGCACAGAAATGTGGCAAACACACCCTCCCTCAGTTTAGACATAGAGAATTCAAGACGTTTCTGAATAGTATTTGACCCTTTTAGGCTGTTCTGTTTTTTCTTTGTTTTTTTCTCTATGTTCCCGTGGGATAGGGTCCCCGCAGAATTGGAACGTCCCACGCCGAGGGAGCAAGTCTGCCTCGGCCTCATCAATATTATTTTAAATCACATTTTGCAATATGAAAAGGAAATTATTCAGTAAACAGAAGAAAGAATGCAATTGGAATTTAAGCGGAACCTACAAGAAATTGAGCAGGCATGGTGCGAGACTTGCCAAGCAATAGATAGCAATTTCTACCATCTAAATTTGGAGAAAAAAAAAAAGGAGGAATCCGACAAAGCCTATGCCATGCTGGTTAACAGCGCCTGCGATGAGGCGTTATATAATGCCCGCCTTTAATTTGTACTATTACGAAAACTGCTGTAAATAAACATTTATTTGGGCCCAAAAGGAACTGAAAAACGAGTTTGCTGGTTGTCTTGGGAAAGTATGTGTAATGTCCCAGGTGGGTTCGCCTGTTCTGCGGAATATACATGTCAAACGTGGTCTTGTCAAAGTGCTGTTGTTGTGCAGGCAGGCAAATTTGCATGGGGTTGATTGTGTCCAGGTTCGTGTGCAGGGCAATTTTCGTGTCCACTTCCGCTCTCACGGTGAAGGTCACTATTAAGTTTTACCAAAAGTTTGACCCCCCCTTTTTTATAGACCTGTTGCAGTTATTCATTCATGTTAGTGTTTGCACACATACATTTGCAAAAGGGTTGTTTTCTTCTTTGTGTTCTTTTTGTCTTTTTCTCTGTTTGTGACAAGATTTTTGTCAATAAATTTTACCTGTGTTTGAGACTCCTCTTCTTCCTCTCCTTCATCGTCATCTTTTTCCCTAGTCTCAGGCGGACGTGTTTCCTGGTTCTCCTCGAGCATCCGAAGCTAAGTGCCAGTTTTTCTTCTTTTCTCTCTCTTTTTGAGAGTTGATAGGAAGTGACTATGCGGTAGCAGTGTTAGGTTTGAACCAACGTTAGTTTGAACAGCAGCAGTTGGGGTTAGTTGAGGCCACTACGAAGTTAGTTTCGTAGGCTCTGTTTGAATTCTTAGTGGGAAGTGACGGTTGGTTCCCGGTCTAGATATGGGTCTAGATTTGGGTCGGCAGGACAAGGGTGGGGACGAGTTGGTGCAGTGTGAGGGGTGTGGGCGGTGGTGTTATCTAGAGGAGACCGGTTTCGGGAGTCTGGAGGAGGCGGCGGGGATGAGTTTCGAGTGTCGGCTTTGTGTGAAGCTTAAGCAGGTAACTGTGGGTCTCGAGGCCCAGGTTGAGGAGCTGACTGGGCAGCTTAATCATGAGAGGGAGCAGCGGGTCGGCCTCGAGAAGCAGGTGGAAGAGCTAGGGGAAGTATGGAAGGCGGGTTTAGAGGAGTGTAAGATGGAGTGTGACAGTAGGGTAGAGCGCCTGGAAGGGGTAATTCGAGCGAGTGAGAGTAGCGAGGGAACAAAGAAGGAAGTGTCAGTTCTAGCGGGACGAACCGCCAGTCCGCAGGCTGGGGTCGCTGGTGGTCTGGAGTCCAGCCTGTTGACTGGCGGGCTCGACGACGCTGGAGAGCTGAGTGACCCTCAGCTCGATAGCGCCTTCGAGCAGCAGGCGTCGGGCAGTCAGGTGACAGCAGATAAGTCGCAGGACAAGGGCGTGCAGGTACCAGGGGGATCTAGGGTACTGGTAGTGGGGGAGCTCTAACGTAGCACGGGTTAAGAGGGGTGTACTGAACAGGGTGAAAGGAGACCAAAGGGTAACCGTAGAGGTCCAGCCAGGGAAGTGTATGGTGGATGCTATGACCACAGCACATGAGGGGGTGTGGGATAACCGGGAGGGAAGGAACCTAGTAATAGTTCATGCGGGGCTTAATGATGTGCTCAAGGGTAGGAGGCAGAACCTCGGTAAGCAGCTAAATGTGGGAATGCGTAAGCTGAGGGGTACGTGTCTGAGAATGTGCACGTGGTTGTGTGCACCATTCCAGAAGTTTGGGGGCAGTCCGGGGTAACGGAGAGGAGGGTTGTCGAAGCCAACAGAGTAATTAAGGGTATGAGTCGACAGCTTCGGTACGACGTAATGGAAGTAAACAGGGAAGTGTACGAGGCTGGCTCCCGCCCTTTTGCAGATGGCATTCACTACAGTGAGGCCACGGGTTACAGGGTGGGGGCACGGTGACTGCTTTTTTGGGGGGACCGAGGGCCCTGGGGGCACCGAAGTAACTGAAAACCCAACAAAGTCAGGAGAGGCACCCAGGGTTAAAAAGAGGAGAAAACGTAAGAACAGGTATAAACAAACAACACAATCAGACATTGAATATATTAACATGCAGGGTGGTAGAAATAGGTTAAAATGGGAAGAGGTAGAGGAGCAACTAAGAAAGGAGGAATTAGTGGTGTATGGGTTTGTGGAAACACATCTCAGAGACATGAAGCAGCCACCTTGCAACCCTGACTATGTGTGGGAAGAATGCAACAGAACGGAGGGAACGAGGAAGGGAGGTGGAATTGGAGCATTTATTAAGAAGAACATGAACTTTCAAAGGATCAGAAAGGAGTGCGCCGAACACTTGTGGCTGAAAGGAAAAGTCGCTGGGGAATCAACAGTCCTTGGAGTTGTTTACTTATGGACAGGGAAAGGTGCTAAGGAGGAAAACATAAAAATGATTAATTGCATATCAAGAGACATTAGTGAGCTAGGGGAAGGCTCTGATATTATGGGAGACATGAATGCCCATATCGAGGGTCTGGATGGGTATACGGACTCAACTGGAAGCATATTACTAGAACTGGTGGAAAAGCATGACTTAGTTTTATGTAATACCAGTCAGAAGTGTGACGGGCACATAACGTGGGAAACTGGCAATCTACATTCAACTATAGATTACGTACTTATGTCACACAAAATATATGGTAAGTTACAAGTAATGAAAATAGATGAAGAAGGTTCCAAAAGTCTTGGTAGTGATCACAAGCGTATTAAGCTGAATTTTGCCAGAGAAGTAAATGCTGAAACTAGACAACATAATTCAAAGCAGACTTTCTGCAGCGACAAAGAGTTGGAAATAGTAGTTGCTGAAAGAATAGAGGAAGCAGTTTCAGGGCAACGGTATACAGATTGGACCTATGAGAGCCTAACTGGGCTTTTTGTTCTGGAACTAGACAAAGTTCAGAGTAAACGAAAGGGGAAGCAAAGACATAGACCAAAAAGCTGGTGGGAAAAAGAAGTGAAGCAAGCGATACAAAAACGTCAGGAAGCCTCTAGAGAACACAGGCATTCCAAGCGTAGAGGGGAGTCGGAAACGGAAGTGAAAAGAAGATGGGACACGTTTATAACATGTCGCCGAGAGGCATCCAGTTTGATCAATGCGAAAATTCAGAGAAAGGGTGAAGAATGGATGAGTAATGTAAGCAAGAAAGATAGAAACGCAGCCAAGAAGTTTTGGGAGCACTTGAACTCACTCGGTGAAACAACGCAAGCTAGACAGAGGTTCATACTCTCGCATCAGGGAGATCAATTAGAGGGAGATGATGCGATACGATATATAGGAGCAGTGATGGAGGAGAAATTTCGGGAACGGGTACATGTGGAAGATAGGAGAACCGAAGGAAGTATCAGTCCAGCTTTTGACATCGCGGATTTTGGACAAAGAGAATGGGAAAAGGCGGAACGAAGAGTCCCTAGTGGCACGTCGACAGGCACAGATGGTATCCCAATCAAGCTGGTGAAGAATTTGGGTCCTAAATCTAAGGCAAAACTAAGGGAGGTAGTGAGCACTATGGTAACAAAAGGAAATATTCCAGATGAATGGAGGCTTAGTAGGATGAGTATGATATATATAAGGAAAAGGGAGATAAGTCTGACATTAGGAATTATCGTCCCATAACCGTGACACCAGTTATTTGCAGGTTGGTAATGCAGATTATAAAGAACAGACTGGAGGAATGGGTAGATTTCAAGGGCATACTGGGCAAGTTACAGAACGGGTTTCGGAAACAAAGAAGGTTGGAGGACAATATATTTTCTCTAACACAGTGTATAACACAGTGCGCAAAAAGAAAACAGACAGCTCTGGCTGGCATTTCTGAATATCAAGGGTGCCTATGACAATGTGAACCAAAAAACTCGGTGGGACATAGTGGAGAGCTTAAACCTAGATGAAGGACTAACAGCAATATTAAGGAACATTTACAAAGATAATAAGGTGATTATAACATGGGAAGGAAAGGCAACGGGGAAAATAGAGATAGGACAAGGCCTTAGGCAGGGGTGCCCTCTATCGCCTTTGCTGTTTATGTTGTATCTGAGAGGATTGGAGGATAGACTAGAGAAGAGTGGGCTTGGATTTGATCTTTCGTACAGTAAGCTAGGCCAAAAAATTCAGCAATCCTTACCGGGACTGATGTATGCGGATGATGTCATACTAATGGCTAACAACATGATAGATTTGCAGGAATTAATGAGCATCTGTGGTAGGGAAGGAGAGGAATTAAGTTTAGAATTCAGTAGTGAAAAATCAGCAGTCATGATTTTTAACAATGATGATGTTGAGAGACTGAAGATACAGAATATTACAGTTGAGAGAGCTAGTAAATACAAGCATCTAGGAGTATGGATATGTGATGGTGCAGAATATCTCAGTGAGCATGAAAAGTATATAATAGGTAAGGGCAACAGAAATGCGGCTGTAATGAAAAATAGAGCACTTTGAATTACAACAGGTATGAGGTGGTGAGAGAGATTTGGAAAGGGGTCATGGTGCCTGGCTTGACTTTTGGAAACGCAGTGCTATGCATGAAATCCGAAGTGCATGCAAGACTAGAAATAAAACAGCGTGGAGTAGGTAGGCTGGCTTTGGGGGCACATTGCAAAACACCAAACCAGGGAGTACAAGGAGACATGGGATGGGCGTCATTTGAGGGCAGGGAAGCTGTGAGCAAGATAGAATTTGAGGATCAGTTGAGGCAAATGGGTGGGGAGCAATGGGCACGAAAGGTTTTCAGCTATTTATAGATGAGAAGTATAGACACAAAATGGAGACAGCGCACTAGGAAATTAAGAGGAAAGTTTTTAGGCTATAGTGGGGCTACGGAAGAGCAGGTCTCAGTTAAGAAGGAAGTTAAGGCCACAGAAAGAGATCGGTGGCTAGAGAGAATGCAGACAAAGAAGGCTCTGGAAAGCTATAGATTAACTCTTTGAGTACCGCGCCATAGGAAATCGGACACGGAGTTACGATGACTTTCAAACCACTGGAAAAATACAAATCGGCGCATCAGTGACAGGCAGCGCCACCTAGTTTGCTCATAGACATCTACTCTTTCAGTTTCGGTTTGGATTTTCATCTTCTGACGTGAGGCGGCGCTGTAAAAAACGAAACTGTAACCGAAAGTTACAGCGTAGTCGGGAGCCATGGCATCTCGCTCGCCGCACGCACCGCATAAGCGGAAGGCTGTAGCATGCACTTTGGCCGCTTCTGCTGCTGATTTGTACGACTCAAGCAGCAGTGATGACTCGAGTAACGATGTGGGGCCGTCTGATTTTAGTTTGGACAGCGACACTCCAGCCCAAGGTGCTGGAATGTCAATAGGAGCTCGCAAGTGCATTTCGGTTTAGCTTGCACGTTGTAGTTATACAAACGCGTGCTTTATAATTGACAACAGTGTTTTTTCTTGCACATTTAGAGTCTCGACAACGTATGGCAAGGATATTTTTCCGAATGCATCGCGCTGTATCCAGTTTTCGCCCCAAGAGGAAGCCCGATGTCCATGTCGGCACAGTACTGCGGAGCGACTCGCGGCGGTTTTCAAGAGCACTGGATTTTTTTTTCTTTTTTTTTTTTTTTCGGTGCCTAGGTGGTAAGGACTTTGTGTGAGAACAAAAACAAATATGATTGGATGCATATTTTGGACCGGCAGACATACGCTCGACGTGACGGCTCCTCGAAGAGAGTCACTTCGCTGGAGATCCTGAAATTTATTGGCATTATCATCTACATAGGGATGGCTGAAGTTCTGCACAGCACATCGGGACCACTAACTTGGCTGGCCACGAAAAATACAAAGCGTGCCGTACAGGACTGAAAGATAGTGAAATGATGGCTAGGGCCACTTGCAACAGTTTGTATATTTCAAAATTGCGAAAATAATTTTCTGGCTCGGTACAGCCACTCATTTGTTTTTTGCTTGTGCTCTTTTTGTCAACTTTTTGTTCATTTGACAAATACATTCTCTTAAATGTTTGCAGTCATAACACTCCCATTTATTTAATTATGATGCCCATCTAATAACCTACAGTTTGATAAATAGCAATCCCTAATGTGACTAGTAGTTTTAGAGAAAAAAATATTTTCTGAAAGCACTGAAAATCGGTCATTTTTCCGCGGTAACGAAAGAGTTAAACAAAACAGTTATTGCCAATTCATTTATGACAATTCTAGGGGAAGCTCATTGTTGTTTGAGGCAAGGACAGGTGTTTTGCGAACCAGAACATACAGAGCGAAGTACCAGGAAATGGACACAGTGTGCGCTGCTTGTGGAGAGGAGGACGAGACGGCTGAGCACCTGATACTCTACTGTAAAGGGCTTCACCCTATGCATACCGAAGACAACATAGATTTAGTAAAGTCATTGGGTTTTAGAGACAGCGAAGGAGAAGTGGATTTCAAGACAGTAGAGATTACCAAGCAAAGATTAAGTGAATGGTAGCAGAAAGCGAGAGAAAACTAGGCATTTTCTTTTAACTGATGGCAAGGGAGATTTATAGCCTCACTTTCTTTTCAGTACGGAGTGAATATAGTTTTCACATTTAATTATTCTAAGCTTAAAGGGTAAGACAAAATGGCTAGGTGGCGTAAGCTACCGCCCGATCCAAAGGGATCAGCCGTATTCATCCATCATCCATCCATCCATCGTCTATTCATCATGTGAGCTTTTTGTTTCTTTTGTTTTAATGCGTCCAGGAATCAATGCCAGTCATTTTCTCCTCAAGATCACCAGTCAATGAGGCGTTTGTGAAAGTGGTGATGGCACCAACATTGTTGCGTGACCAAGAAAGTCTCACCGTCGTTCCCGACGTATGGATCAGAATCTTTTCACAGCGTGTTTATTAGATTTGCACCGAAGTCGCTCCCTTTTTTTGTATGAGGAAATGCGTCCCCGGTAATCCAGTACCGCATTTATTTGATTATAAGACAAGCTTTTTTTAGAGAAAATCACTAGTAAAAGTCGACCCCCCCTCTTATATTTGAATTTTTTTCATGGCAATGAAATCTGAACGTGTCTCAGGCGTAAAAGTTGTCGCTAGGTGGTGCGAGCTATCGCCCGCTAAAACGGCTTTCTTTTTCGTCCATACTGGAGCTAGGCGAGGGTTGGATCTCCATCCACCCATCCATTTCTTGCTGCTCTTGCTCCCCGTTGTTCCGGGTCATGTTTCCAACGTTTTTCTTTTGTTTCTCGTGCTAAATTGCTGCACTTCACTGGAATCAACCTTTTGACGATTCCTCCGCTTGAAGCGTCACCAGAGATGCCGCGACAGAAGCAGCACCGCGTGCAGTACGACGCCGCTTTCAAGGGAAAGGCGATCGTGCTCGCCGAAAGTGTTGGAAGTTGTGCTGCGGGTCGCTAGCTCGACGTTCACGAAAGTAATATCCGAAAGTGGCGAGCCCAGAAGGATGCTCTATTTCTAACAGCGGGCACGTGCAAGGTTTTCTGGGGACCACGGCAAGGCAGGTTCCCAGTAGTTGAGCAGAAACTCGCTGCGTTTGTAAAAGAAAGAAGAGCACAGCATCTGCTCGTTTCAATAGAGATCCTCCAGATCAAAGCCCGAGAAATCGCCAACGAAGAAGGTCTGTCACGGGCAGTCTTCAAAGTGAGCAGAGGATGGACACAGAATTTTATGAAGCGAGCTGGCTTTTCTCTGCGCCGCCGGACATCGGTTGTGCAAAAGCTTCCTGACGACTACGAAGAAAAGCTGCTGTCCTATCAGCGGTGCATCATCGCATTGAAAAAGAAAACACCATTTCTTCTCGGGCAAATTGGGAACGCGGACGAAACCCCCATTTACTTCGTTATGCCCTCAAATTATTCAGTGAAGAAGAAGGGTGCGAAGGAAGTGCGCATTCGCACGACGGGGCACGAGAAGAGCCGTGCGACAGTGATGCTTGCCTGCACGGCGGACGGGAGGAAGCTTCCCCCGTTCATTATCTTTAAGAGGAAGACTATTCCCAAGAATGAGTCATCTCCGAAGTCCGTCGTTATACGGTGCAATGAAAAAGGCTGGATGACCGAAGAGCTCACGCTCGACTGGGTAAAAAATGTTTGGTGCAGACGGCCAGGAAGCCTGATGAACCTTCTGTCCATGCTTGTTTTGGATGCGTTTCGGGGCCACCTGACTCTCCCGGTAAAAACAGAGCTGAAGGACGTTCGCACAGAGTTGGTCGTCATTCCAGGCGGTATGACAAGCCAGTTACAGCCGTTGGATATTTGCTTAAACAAGCCGTTCAAAGATCATGTACAACGACTGTACCAAGAGTGGATGAGCAGCTCCAACGCTGCACTGTCTCTGACACCGACCGGACATCTAAAACGCGCGAGCCTCGCAACTTTGGCGCAGTGGGTTGCCGATGCGTGGGCTGCCATTCCCGAGCAGATGGTGTTGGCCTCCTTTCGAAAATGCTGCATTTTAAACGCGATGAACGGGAGCAAGGACGATGACGTGTGGCTGCTGAGCAGCGACAAGGAGGCAACCAAAGAAAGTGACGATAGTGACGGCGATAGTGACTGATAACTTTCTGTTCGTTTTTGTGAACTGTGTTAAAGGGGCGGTGCAACGATTTTATGATTAAAGAATTTGCATCTTGTCATTTTTACGTTGTTTATCGTGTCCCGGGGGAAAAAAACACCGCCTTCATTAAAAATGTTGCGATTCCGCTGCACAATTGCAAAGCAAAAGTCTAGCTTTTTCGCCCACCTGCAGCCCCAAGTGGCAGCCGAAGGAACTACGGCGAAAAGATTACGTGACCTCGCTCGGCTCTAAGCTGCAGCATAACGCCCGCTAATGTCAGCAGAGAGAGGGAGAGGAAGAGTCCCCCGGGAAAGCACACGGGAACCAACACGGCACTCCGAATGACGTCACTGGGAGTGCGACCAGGTGTGACCCTGAAGACTGGGAGTGAGTTGAGGGGTGCCCAAACGCCAATATTTATCTTTTTTTTACGCAACAACTAGAACACGCAGGCGAAATCGGTTTTCTGTTCTTTACTTCAGAAGTGTCAGAGGGCAACTTCCACAAATTTTTGACCGAAGTCCGGAAATCGTTGCACCCCCCCTTAAGTAATTTTTAGCAAATAAAGGTAAGCCCACCGTTCGCCTTATATGCGTGATTATTATTATTATTTTTTTTTTTTTCGATGTTCTGAAGGGGTCGTCTTATAATCGTGTCCGTCTTATAATCGAATAAGTATGGTGCATAATAATATTGTATATGTCTGCATTGCCTGACACCCTGACATTTCTTTCTCAGCACCTACCTTGCCATTCTCCACTTCAACGAAAATAGGAAAAGACGCAGTCGCCATTAGTTTGGCAACCCCAAGTGCCACTGCACATTTTTTAATAATTAAAAAGGTGCCACTGCACCTTTTTTAACAAAAGGCAGTCCCAAGTGTATTCACGTTCGCAAAAGCGAAGACCACGCCCAGGAGGAAGCTGCAAAACCGGCAACAATGCGTCATGAAGAAAAGGTCAGAGCCCGTCCAGAGCAACGTGTCTGGGCCTGCAACACACGGGTCGGTGTCCGCTGCTGGTTCCACTGTCGTCATGACGCAAGCTACAATGAGTAGTGCTGAAACGGTGGTAACAGAAGCGGGTGTGGAATACCACCCCGCCTCGCCTAGCGAGACCAGCCGCATAGCCGACGACGTAGCGTGAGAGTGTGCATGTTCACACAGTGTCAGGAGCTGACACAACTTGCAGTGCTAGCGGAACGCTCTCAAGCACTCATGAAAGACT